>APFE030315701.1:5907-18500 GCA_000404065.3 Pinus taeda | reverse complement strand
AAGCAGCTCCTCTATTAGTTGGTTTCACTAATTCTGATTGGGCTGGTGACCCTGATGATCGGAAGTCTACTGCGGTTATGTCTTCACTCTTGGTTCAGGACCTATTACATGGGCTTGTAAGAAACAGGCTGCCATTTCTCTTTCGTCAGCAGAAGCAGAGTATCGTGGTGCCGTGGAAGCTAGTAGGGAAGCCTTGTGGCTTCGTCAGATCCTATCAGAATTTGGCTTTGAGCAGCAGCATCCGACTACACTTTGGTGTGATAATCAAAGTGCCATTCAGCTTTTCAAAGATCCAGTTCATCATCAGCGCAGCAAACACATTGAACTTCACATGCACTTCATCAGAAAGCTCATTCATGACCATGTTCTTGAAGTGCAATATTGTTCAACAGATGATCAGGTTGCAGACATCTTCACAAAGTCTCTCACAGAGGCGAAGTTCACTAAACTTCGATATATGCTTGGAGTTCAGGAAGTTGTCACTAAGGGGGGATAGGCTCTAGTGCCTCCTTCCTTCTCCTATTGTGTCATATTTGTAAATCCTTCAATCCTATCCCAAGTTGTTCTTAAGGGGGGATGTTAGGATATTCCGACACATAGGAAATAGTTAAGTTCAATTTGGTCTAGTATAGAGTTAGGTATAGAGTTAGGTAAAGTGTGTTTCTTTACCGTTGTACATTTTGTAACTTACAATCCGACGGTCACGATATGTAGTGATCCGACGGTTCATTCTCTCCTCGGTATTACCGACACTTGATCCGTGGCTTGACACCCGATTGGTCCATGAATTCTATTTAAAGCGCATGGAGGGTCATTTGTAGGTTAACCGTGCATGAGAGAAGCTTATGTAAATTTTCATTCTTTTATTAATAAATTGCCTGTAGTAGCCACGTTGGCGCAGGCCGTGGACTGTTTCCCTCTCTGAGGGTTTTAACCACGTCAAAATACTGGTGTATTGATCTGTGATCTGTTTGTGAGCGGTGTCCTTTTGGTGTTCTGTCTAAGGAACTTACCCTGTAAATTCCTACGCCAACAACAACATTGTAGAGTGCAAAATCTAACAAGTGCTAGATTTATGTCTACCTCAAATACAAGCACGTTGCCAACAACAACATTGTAGAGTATAAGAATTCCAGATTGTGTTAAGTTTTCTTCCAACACAAACACAAGCACAATTTAATTTGAAAGAAATTTAACACATGTTATATTTCCTTCAAGCACAAACACAAGAACGTAACAACATTTAGGACTAAATAAGGCTAATGTGTGCTAGATTAACAACATTGCAATGTGAAATAAAATCTAACATGTATTCGATTTCCTTTTAGCACAAACTCGAGGACATAGAAACATTGTAGAGTGAGAAATCTAGCTAGTGCTAGATTTATGTCTACTACAAATACAAGCACATTGCCAACAACAACATTGTAGAGTACAAGTAATCTAGCTTGTGTTAAATTTTCTTCCAACACAAACACACGCACATTTAAATTTTTAAGAAATCTAACACATGCTATATTTCCTTCTAGCACAAACAGAAGAACATAACAACATTTTATGACTAAATAAGTCTAACGTGTGCTAGATTAACAACATTGCAATGTAAAATAAAATCTAACATGTGTTAGATTTTCTTTTAGCGCAAACTTAAGCACATAAAAACATTGTAGCGTGAGAAATCTAGCAAGCGCTAGATTTATGTCTACCACAAATAAAAGCACATTGCCAACAACAACATTGTAGAGTATAAGAAATCTGGATTGTGTTAAATTTTCTTCCAACACAAACACAAGCAAATTTAAATTTGAAAGAAATATAACATGTTATATTTCCTTCTAGCAGAAACACAACATAACAACATTTTAGGACTAAATAAGCCTAATGTGTGCTAGATTAACAACATTTCTATGTAAAAGAACATATAACATGTTAGATTTCTTTTTGGTGCAAACTCAAGCACATAAAAACATGCTAGAGTGAGAAATCTAGCAACTGCCAGATTTATGTCTACCACAAATACAAGCACATTGCCAACAACAACATTGTAGAGTATAAGAATGCTAGATTGTGTAAATTTTCTTCCAACACAAACAGAAGCACATTTTAATTTGAAAGAAATCTAATACATGTTATATTTCCTTCGAGCACAAACACAAGAACATAACAACCTTGTAGGACTAAATAGGTCTAATGTGTGCTAGATGAACAACATTGAAATGTAAGATAAAATCTAACATGTGTTAGATTTCCTTTTAGCACAAACTCAAGCACATATAAACATTGTAGAGTGAGAAATCTAGCAAGTGCTAGATTTATGTCTACCACAAATACAAGCACATTGCCAACAACAACATTGTAGAGTATAATAAATCTAGATTGTATTAAATTTTCTTCCAACACAAACACAAGCACATTTAAATTTGAAAGAAATCTAACACATGATATATTTCCTTCTAGCACAAACACAAGAACATAACAACATTTTATGACTAAATAAGTCTAATGTGTGCTAGATTAACAACATTGCAATGTAAGAGAAAATCTAACATGTGTTAGATTTCCTTTTAGTGCAAACTCAAGCACATATAAACATTTTAGAGTGAGAAATCTAACAAGTGCTAGATTTATTTCTACCACAAATACAATCACGTTGTCAGCAACAACATTGTATAGTATAAGAATTCTAGATTGTGTTAAATTTTCTTCCAACACAAACACAAGCACATTTTAATTTGAAAGAAATCTAACACATGTTATATTTCCTTCAAGCACAAACATAAGAACATAACAACATTGTAGGTCTAAATAAGTCTAATGTGTGCTAGATTAACAACATTGCAATGTAAAATAGCTAACATGTGTTAGATTTCATTTTAGCGCAAACTGAAGCACATAGAAACATTGTAGAGTGAGAAATATAGCAAGTGCTAGATTTATGTCTACCACAAATACACTCACATTTCCAACAACAACATTGTAGAGTATAAGAAATTTAGCTTGTGTTAAATTTTCTTCCAAAACAAACACAAGCACATTTAAATTTGAAAGAAATCTAACACATGATATATTTCCTTCTAGCACAAAACACAAGAACATAACAACATTTTAGGACTAAATAAATCTAATGTGTGCTAGATTAACAACATTGCAATGTAAAAGAAAATCTAACATGTGTTAGTCTTCCTTTTAGCGCAAACTCAAGCACATAGAAACATTGTAGAGTGAGAAATCTAACAAGTTGTGATGGATTTCTCACACTCATCTCCATACTCATCTCCATATCCCTCCACTTGCTCCTCCCCATCTAGGAGATGCATATACATGTTTATAAACCACATCAAGAAAATTGTCTCTCTCGCTCGTGTGAAATCCTTGGTCTTTGTAAGATTTCCCAAACTATGCAAATAGAACAAACTATAACATTATCATCAAGAATTCCATCTCTATGCTCACTAAATCTAGAGTTAAGATGGATCTAGAGGAAAAGCTTGCACCTTGAGAAATTTGATCCCTTTGTAGGCTATCTAAATCTAGAGTTAAGTTGAATCTAAAATGGTTTAATTATTAATAATTATAATTCTTATTGTATTTTATTTTATTTTATTTTATATTTATGTAATTTGACTAAATTAACAAGTTTAAATAACATTACATAACCTTAGAACATCTCATTCTCTTCGGGCTAAAATCTCCCATGTAATCATTCATGTTGGACTAAAGTCTGTCCATGGAATTATTTAAATTTGTATATATTTATTTAAAGTAGAAAACATAAACTTGGAAAATCCCATAAATATTATAAATATCAAGTGAATTACAATGAAATTTGAACCATTTAAAATTATAATTTTATATTTTTATTTTTACAGAAAAATCTGTCAAACAAAAAAAATGATAATAATAAACATTTATTAAATATATTCTAATAATAATAAGACGTTAAATATCGTATGAAATATGTGGAATATGAATTTCAAAAAATTGTATTTATATTTTAAAATTACTAATAAAAAAATATTAACATACCAAATTCTTTATTATTATTAAAATTTGTAGATATTTATTTTCATTTTAATGGATAATATTTAATATATAATGGAAAGTATAAATTTGGAAAGGGCTACCCATATTATAAATATTAAGTGCATTATAATGTAATTTGAACCATTTAAATTTATGATTTTATATTTTTAATTTAAAAATAAAATAAAATTAAAACATATAATTAATTAAATTTATGATTTTACATTTCTAATTAAAAAAATTTCAAAACATAGAATTAATTGAAAACATATTTTTTTAAATAATATGTAATCTTATTCTCAAATATAATAAGCAATATAAAATTGATTAGTTTGATAATTCTACAATTGGGGAAAATGGTTAAAATTGTATATTTTCTCCTAACTCTTCACAAAATGAATAACCTAGTGTGAACACAAATCAAGATCAATTAGTATATAAAAACTTAAAACAAATTTAAAGAGTAATTAAATTTTCCTTAAGATTTAAGGAAATATAAGAAATTTTTCATTTCCAAACATTATTGAATTTGACCCAGGTTGGTATTTTTGGGAAAAAAATGCTTTAACAACGTAAGGTCATGGAAATAAAATGAGCAAAGGAAATGCAAAGACAAATGATGTTTATACTGGTGATATTCACAAAAGAAAGAGGATTGAAAGGGGTGCAACCTTAGCGGAAACAATAACCCAAGAATAACTATAAACAAAATGAATGTTCAACAGAAAAACAGAGACTAAATATGCCATTATTTCCTTTGCATCATCAATTTCAGAAATTTAAATCCTCAACGCATCAATTTCAGAAAAATAAATTTTCTTAAACACTTCGTATCATGTTTTAGTTAAGAAGATTTCCATTCTCACAAGTAATTTTGGACATCCAAGACTTCATATCCATACTTCATAGTTTTCACATTCCATGATCATGAACAAGTTAGTTAAGAATATTTCCATTCTCACAAGTAATTTAGACATCCTAAGACGTCTTATCCATACTTCAGACTTTTCATATTCCATGCTCATGAAAAAGTTACATCTCTTCACTAACTAATCGATTTTTTAAAAAGAAAAATACCTCCTTGAATGCCTCAATGCATCGAATTCCCACTGTTAAACATAGGGTATTCCTCTAAAGTGGAAATGGAAGTTATCTAGTTAAGAAGATTTCCATTCTCACAAGTAATTTAGACATCCTAAGATTTTTTATCCATACTTCAGAGTTTTCATATTCCATGCTTGTGAACAAATTACATCTCTTCACTAACAGAGCAATTTTTTTTAAAGAAAAATACCTCCTTGAATGCCTCAATGCATCAAATTCCCACTGTCAAACAGAGGGTATTCCTTTAAAGCGGAAATAGAATCTATCTTACCATCTCAGTCTTTGGATAGAAAGCTGGGTAAAAGAGATGTATTTGGTCTGGGATAAGTCTTTGTATAAGGGAAAGAGGTCCTCTGCATGGAGCTAGTAGAATGGAGTTACCAAAAAATCTATCATGGGTTATCTAGAAACCCCATACGAAAACATCAGAAGTGTTTTCTTATCAAAGGATGGGCTTCCACTCACAACCCAACAATTCATTTCTACCATGTATCCCTTGCAGAGGTTCTAAATTTTGACCCCGCTATATTAAAGGCTCTTTCACCTACCTTGTTCATCATATGCTCCAAGTACAAACTCAAAATACTATATGGAAGACAAATGATCCTCATGCATGGGAGACAAACTCAAAATACTATATGGAGGACACATGATCCTCATCCATGGGAGACATAACATATACGTTTTCTTGGAGAGTTTCTTTCCCTGCCATTCTTACATTTTCCTCATGCTGAAAGAATGCATGTCATTCTTACATTCTTCCTTATGCTAAAAGAACGCATACCTCCATAGATGGAATTCAATAAAACCAACCTAAGAAGCCAGTGACCTTGAAATATGTGTGATTTTGTGCCAAGATAGAGGTGTTGTGGTATAAGTCGAAGGAAGGATTTTTTTTTAAATTTGAATACAAAGTATAGTAAGAAACATGAAATCTCATTACCCACTAGTTTAAATCAATGTTCACTGCAAATGAGATAAAGTGTCCTTCAAATCACATTATACACTTCTTTGAATCATCACTGCAATGAGCCATGGTATACGAATTGTAAGGATACCCAAAGAGCAACTAGTAGCTAAAATTCTTTATTCCAACACTATGGAACTAGAGGGAATGGATTCAATGGAAATCAAAACCTTCCATTGTGTTTTTCCAAGTGGAAGAGGTCCCTAGAAATTAAAATTTTCCTGGAGATAGGGATAAGCAACTAATAACAAGCGGAAGCACTAACTATGTATCAAGGAGTCAGGTTCTTCAAGGACATTGTGAAAAGGGATGTAGTTATTGTTGAAGACTCCAACATAATCACAAGATTGCTAAAGAATGAAAGAGCTCCCTCCTCCTAAGCCCTAACATGCATCTATCATAAAATGGTACTACTACTCAATGCATTTAAATAAGTCCACTATTTTCAAGTTAGAAAAAGATTCAACTCCCAAGTCAATTAGATGGCTAAGCAAGCAGTTTCAGTTGAGGACTCCAAAATAATCACAAGATCATTGAAGTAGGAAAGAGCTCCCTCCTCCTAAGCCCTAACATGCATCTATCATAAAATGGTCCTGCTACTCAATGCATTTAAATAAGTACATTATTTTCAAGTTAGGAAAATATTCAACTGGCAAGTCAATCAGATGGCTAAGCAAGCAGTTTCAGAAGACAAGGGAACACTCTGAGTATGTATCGAGGGGTAGGAAAATCCCTCTACAGCTCGATGCTATCATCAATACAAAGTCCCAAGTGGAGGATCTCTCTACCTAAATTGTGATACATGGAAAGAAAAGGAGTTTGGCTTAGCAAATAAGAAAGCATAGGGACAGTTTGCTTACAAAAAGTTGAAACCACTAGAGTGTCTTCTCACAATAGCAACACCATTAATATCAGTTTGTGCAGAGGTCCTATCTATTACAATGTCTTGGAAGAAGTTAATTACTCACGCTTATCATACTTGCTATATGATCTCATCGAGAGATTTGCATCACGCAAACCATACTCTTGGGTTATTGTTGAGGACTTCAACATAGTCATAAGATCATTGAAGTAGGAAAGAGCTCCCTCCTCCTATGCCCTGGCATAAATCTATCATAAAATGGTCATGCTACTCAAAGCATTTAAATAACTCCACTATTTTCAGGTTAGAAAAATATTCAACTCCCAAGTCAATCAGATGAACGAGCAAGCAATTTTAGAAGACAAAGGAACCCTCTGAATATGTATCAAGGGGGAGGAAAATCCCTGTACAGCTCAATACTGTCATCAATGCAAAGTCCCAAGGAGAGGAAGCATGAAAGGTGGCACTCTCTACCCAAATTTTGGTACATGGAAACAAAAGGAGTTTGGCTCGCCAAATAAGAAGGCATAGGGACAATTTGCTAACAGAGATTTGAAACCACTAGAGTGTCTTCTCACCATAGAAAATCCATTAATGCCAGTTTGTGTAAAGGTCCTATCCATTACAATGGCTTCGAATAAGTTAATTGCTTATGGTTATCATACTTACTATATGATCTCATCAAGATATTTGCATTAGGAAAACCATACTCCTGGGTTAATGTTGAGGACTCCAACATAATCACAAGATCACTGAAGCAGGAAAGAGCTCCCTCCTCCTAAGCCCTAGAATGCATCTATCATAAAATGGTCCTGCTACTCAATGCATTTAAATAAGTCCACTATTTTCAGGTTAGAAAAAGATTCAACTCCCAAGTCAATCAAATTTCTAAGAAAGGAGTTTCAGAAGATAAAGGAACCCTCTGAGTATGTATCGAGGGGGATGAAAATCCCTCTAGACCTCAATACCATCATCAATACAAAGTCCCAAGGAGAGGAAGCATGAAAGGCGGCACTCTCCACCCAAATTGTGATACATGGAAACAAAAGGAGCTTGGATTACCAAATAAGAAGGCACAGGGATAGTTTGCTAACAGAAAGTTGAAACCATTAGAGTGTCTTCTCACCACAGCAAAGCCATTAATGCTAGTTTGTGCAAAGGTCCTATCTATTACAATGGATTTGAAGAAGTTAATTCCTCATGCTTATCATACTTGCTATATGATCTCATCGAGAGATTTGCATAAGGAAAACCATACCTTCCTTAACCTAGAATGTAGATGGATTGATTTTGTTCTCCCTGCTTCATTTCTCATCATATAATTCTCTTTGAAGGAGACAAGATTGTGCTTTCCAAGATCCTTGTAAAGACCTGGGCTTAGATTCACAATGTTTTGACCACACTACATTAAAGGCTCTTTCATCTACCCTGTTGATCATATGTTCCAAGTACAAAATGAAAATACTAATGGAAGACAAATGATCCTCATGCATGGGAGACATAACATATACGTTCTCTTGGAGAATTTCTTTCCCTGTCATTCTTACATTCTTCCGCATGCTGAAAGAACACATGTCATTCTTACATTCTTCCTCATTCTGAAAGAATGCATGTCATACTTATATTCTTCCTCATGCTGAAAGAACGCATGTCATTCTTACATTGTTCCTCATGTTGAAAGAATGCATGGCATTCTTACATTCTTCCTCATGCTAAAAGAACACATGCCTCCATAATTGGAATTCAATAAAACCAACCTAAGAAGACAATGATCTTGAAATATGTGTGATTTTGTGTGGAGATAGAGGTGTTGTGGGATAAGTGGAAGGAAGGAAATTTTTTTTTCTTATTTGAAGACAAATTATAGTAAGAAACATGAAATCTCATTACCCACTAGTTTAAATCAATGTTCCCTGAAAATGAGATAAGGTGTCCTTCAAATCACATTATACGCTTGTCTGAACCATCACTACAATGAGCCATGGTATACGAATTGTAGGGATAGCCAAAGAGCAGCCAGTAGCTAAAATTCATTATGCCAAAAGTTTGGAACTAGAGGGAATGGATTCAGTGGAGATCAGAACCTTGCATTGTGTTTTTATAAGTGGAATAGGTCCCTAGAAATTAAAATTTTCCTGGAGATAGGGACAAGCAACTAATAACAAGCGGAAGCACTGACAATGTATCAAGGAGTCAGGTTCCTCAAGTATATTGTGCAAGGGGACGTAGTTATTGTTGTGGACTACAACATAATCACAAGATCATTGAAGTAGGAAAGAGCTCCCTCCTCCTAAGCCCCGGCATGCATCTATATAAAATGGTCTTGCTACTCAGTGCATTGAAATAAGCCCTCTATCTTTAGGTTAGAAAAAGATTCAACTCCAAGGTCACTTAGATGGCTAAGCAAGTAGTTTCAGTTGACGATTCCAACATAATCACAAGATCATTGAAGCAAGAAAGAGATCCATCCTCCTAAGCCCTAGCATGCATATGTCATAAAATGGTCTTGCTACTCAATGCATTTAAAGAAGTCGACTATTTTCATGTTAGAAGAAGATTCAACTCCCAAGTCAATCAGATGGTTAAGCAAGTAGTTTCAGAAGATAAAGGAACCCTCTGAGTATGTATCGAGGGCGAGGAAAATCCATCTACAGCTCAATACCATCATCAATACAAAGTCCCAAAGGGAGGAAGCATGAAAGGTGGCACTCTCTACCCAAATTGTGTTACATGGAAACAAAAGGAGTTTGGCTCACCAAATAAGAAGGCACAGGGACAATTTGCTTACATAGAGTTGAAACCACTAGAGTGTCTTCTCACCACAACAAATCCATTAATGCAAGTTTGTGCAAAGGTCTTATCTATTACAATGGATTTGAAGAAGTTAATTCCTCATGCTTACCATACTTGCTATATGATCTCATCGAGAGATTCGCATTAGGAAAACCATACTCCTGGGTTATTGTTGAGGAATCCAACATAATCACATGATCACTGAAGCAGGAAATAGCTCGCTCATCCTATGCCCTGGCATGCATCTATCATAAAATGGTACTCAATGCATTTAAATAAGTCCACTATTTTCAGGTTAGAAAAAGATTCGACTCCAAGTTAATCAGATGGCTAAGCAAGTAGTTTCAGAAGACAAAGGAACCCACTGAGTATGTATCGAGGGGTAGGAAAATCCCTCTACACCTCAATACCATCATCAACACAAAGTCCAAAGGAGAGGAAGCATAAAAGGTGGAACTCTCTACCCAAATTGTGATACATGGAAACAAAATGAGTCTGGCTCACCAAATAAGAAGGCATAGGGACAGTTTGCTAACAGACAGTTGAAACCACTAGAGTGTCTTATCACCACAGCAAAGCCATTAATGCCAGTTTGTGCAGAGGTCTTATTTATTACAATGGATTTCAAGAAGTTAATTCCTCATGCTTATCATACTTTCTATATGATCTCATCGAGAGATTTGCATCAGGCAAACCATATTCCTAAGTTATTGTTTAGGACTCCAACATAATCACAAGAACACTGAATCAGGAAAGAGCTCCCTCTTCCTATGCCCTGGCATGCATCTATCATAAAATGGTCCTACTAGTCAATGCATTTAAATAATTCCACTATTTTCAGGTTAGAAAGTGATTCAATTCCCAAGTCAATCAGATGGCTAATCAATCAGTTTCAGAAGAGAAAGGAACCCTCAGAGTATGTATCGAGGGGGAGAAAAATCCCTCTACACTTTGATTCCATCATCAACACAAAGTCCCAAAGAGAGGAAGCATGAAAGGTGGCACTCTCTACCCAAATTGTGATACATGGAAACAAAAGGAGTTTGGCTCACCAAATAAGAAGGGACAGGGATAGTTTGATAATAGACAGTTAAAACCACTACAGTGTCTTCTCACCACAACAAAGCCATTAATGCTAGCTTTTGCAAAGGTCCTATCAATTACAATGGCTTGCAAGAAGTTAATTCCTCATGCTTATCCTACTTGCGATATGATCTCATCGAGAGATTTGCATCAGGTAAACCATACTCCTGGGTTAATATTGAGGACTCTAACATAATCACAAGATCATTGAAGTAGGAGAGAGCTCCCTCCTCCTAAGCCCTGGCATGCATCTATCATAAAATGTTCCTACTACTCAATGCATTTAAATAAGTCCACTATTTTCAGGTTAGAAAAAGATTCAACTCGCAAGTCAATCAGATGGCTAAGCAAGTAGTTTTAGAAGACAAAGGAACCCTCTCAATATGTATCGAGGGAGAGGAAAATCCCTCTACACGTCAATACCATCATCAACACAAAGTCCCAAGGAGAGGAAGCATAAAAGGTGGCACTCTCTACCCAAATTGTGATACATGGAAACAAAAGGAGTCTGGCGTACCAAATAAGAAGGCACAGGGACAGTTTGCTAATAGAAAGTTGAAACCACTAGAGTGTCTTCTCACCACAACAAAGCCATTAGTGCCATTTTGTGCAAAGGTCCTATTTATTAAAATGGCTTGCAAGAAGTTAATTCCTCATGCTTATCATACTTGCTATATGATCTCACTGAGAGATTTGCATTAGGCAAACCATATTCCTAGGTTATTGTTCAAGACTCCAACATAATCACAAGAACACTGAATCAGGAAAGAGCTCCCTCTTCCTATGCCCTATCATGCATATATCATAAAATGGTCCTACTACTCAATGCATTTAAATAAGTACACTATTTTCAGGTTAGAAAAGGATTCAACTCCCAAGTCAATCAGATGGCTAAGTAAGTAGTTTTAGAAGACAAAGGAACCCTCAGAGTATGTATCAAGGGGGAGGAAAATCCCTCTACACTTTGATTCCATCATCACACAAAGTCCCAAGGAGAGGAAGCATGAAAGTTGTCACTCTCTACCCAAATTGTGATACATGGAAACAAAAGGAGTTTGGCTCAGCAAATAAGAAGGTACAGGGACATTTTGCTAACAGACAACTGAAACCACTACAGTGTCTTCTCACCACAACAAAGCCATTAATGCCAGTTTGTGCAAAGGTCCTATATATTAAAATGGATTGGAAGAAGTTAATTCCTCATTCTTATCATACTTGCTATATAATGTAATCGAGAGATTTTCATTAGGAAAGCATGCATTCCTTAACCCAGAATGTAGATTGATTGATTTTGTTCTCCCTGTTTCATTTGTCATCCTAGAATTATGTTTCAAGGAGATGACATTGTGCTTTGTGAGCTCCTTGTAAAGACCTGGAATCAGATATCCCCATGTTTTGACCACGCTATACTAAAGGCTCTTTCCTCTACCCTGTTAATCATATGTTCAAAGTACAAACTCAAAATGCTAATGGAAGACACGTGATCCTCATGCATGGGAGACATAAATCCAAAATTTTAAAAAATCATGTATACTTTCTATTTCTGGAAATAAATGGTATTTGGAATGGAATTGTAAGTAAAAGTTCCATATGAATACATACAAAATCGAATCTTTTATTTTTTTTATTAATGTCAAATAAGGATTTTAGTAATTACAAAAAAAAATAAAAAATTGGAGATTTTTGGTTATTTCAAATAAGGAACTAGTTCAAATAAATAATTTAGTAATTATTAAAAAAAATGAAAAGTAGAGTTTTTTT
>APFE030315690.1:0-12856 GCA_000404065.3 Pinus taeda | reverse complement strand
ATATATATATATATATATATATATTGTATAAAATGCACTCCCAGAACGCTTTGCTTCTGGAGACTTTTGAAAGCCAGTGCTTCATGCTCCAGTGTCCTGCTTTGTGCTCCCACTTCCAACAGTCTTGGCTTTAACTTGAGGCAATAATACTGACCAATAGTTCCTCCATTCAAATCAATATACTAATTACTTAGACAAATGAAATATCTTAGGTAATTGAGTCCTTTTTGAGCACACCACTTTACTATGCTAATGATTTGAGGACAAAGCTTAACAGAGGAGAACTTGTAATATGTCCTTTAATTAGGTAGCAATGGTTAAATAATTCTTGATAGTTTATTGTTATTACTACTAAATATGGATGAATGTTGCGACCCTTTACAAATAACATTCAATATAACATCTTTATGAGGACATTCAGTTGCAAAAGTCACTGTATATGTGTTTATTATTTAATTATTCTTCAGTTGGCCTACTACAGCTCTGGTTGTCTGGTTCTTGCTTCTGTATCCTGTTTGAGAGGATGGTTTCTCTTTAACATTCATTGATGGATATGGCGTAATATCTACTCCTATCCCCCATATCAAGGAAAATGAGGTTCTTTCTAGAACTGCCAAGATTTTATTCTTGGTTTTCAGCATATGCTATGCACATATTGCATCTTTCTGTTCTAACGTCTTATCACTTCTTAAGCTTTTCACATTTCAGCTAGGTATTGCAGGTATTTTTTGGCTGCTCTTGTGTGCATGTCATGGTTTTTTTCTTCTTTCTCTGATTATCATCTTCAACTCACGACAACGGCAGGGCAAAATTCTTATTATCGTTCTATATTTTATACGATGCATAAATATAAGACTAAACGCAAACATATAATTAAATGTGAGCTTGTACTCAATCTGATAGCAAACAATTTAAAGGACCTTTTTTTAGTGGTATTTATGTCTAACAGTTTTTAAACATCATACACATTCCTGATTTGTCTGGTTTTGGATGGTTAACCAGGTCAAGAAGTTCTTACTATATGGTAGTAGTTCAAGGCTAATTTGGGGACAATTATAAAGTTCTTGTCAAATTCTCTTGATCTTCTGAAGACAACTGAAAGCTGGCCAAAAGCAGTCACTCACTGGGGTACAGCTTTGCCAGTGAGAGAGAATATGGAGCAAACAAGCATTGTGCAAGAGGTATTGCTAATTAGACATTAGCTTATTGTAGCGTAATGCTGCTGGGCTCAGTTATAGATAACTTCAAGGACTGGTTGATATTTTTTTTTGAATAAATCACGAATGCCATGCTATGCTCAATGTTTTTAGTGGAAGGTAGGTATTCTCCAGTTATTTCTTGTTGAGAAGCCTTCTCCACAGTATGCAAATTGAAAATGCTTCCAATCAGTGCACTAAGAAAACCAAACCCTGGCTATGATTATCATAGGTGATAAGGGACCCAAGCCCCATAATAAGTGTCCGCCTTGTAGAGGTTGTTTCCTATGTACACATGCCTATTACTCCTTGAAAATGGAACTGTTATCCTGGTTGGACACAGCCAAAAAACTTCACCACCACAAATAAACCTGTTAGGACACACTAAACTGTAAATGGGGCTCTGGCAGCTTGTGTATTTTCAGTTTGTTTTTATTTCCATTCTTTGTATCTTAGTTTGGTTTATATGCTATGATTTTTGATGATCTTGCAGGAAAATTGTAGTTTGAAGACACAAGAAGGTTATGACACTGTATGCTGGGGATGTGGGTTGCGTCTCTTACTTCCATCATATGCTCCAGTTTATAAGTGTGGATGGTGTGGAGCAATTACAAATAATATGTCTAAGCAGCATAGACACCACTGGTTTGATGCATGCATTGAGTTTCAAGATCGCTTATTTGTTCCCGTTGTCCTCTGTATCATGCTTTCTATAATATGTATGTTCTCGAAGGTTTTGATGACACAGACATCATATTATGTGTTGGCGTCTTTTAGTCTTTACTCTTTGTTTGCTTTTATTTTGCAAGCATTCTTTATCTCTATCTTGGTTGCCTTAAACCTGTTTTCATGTTTGGTTCTTTAATTTGAATAGGTGATTTTCTCACAGCATCTGAAATGTGAACATAGCATGTTTGGATGTTCTATTCTTTTGACAAATCCAAATTTCTGTCTGACTGCAGGTGGTGGTGTTTGGGCTGTGTACCCTGTGGTGTTTTCAGTCATTAGCTTAAGCTCAGTTTTTCATTCCATTTCAACTTTCATTTTGGCTATTGGTACTCTTGTCAACTTTTGTTTGGCATCATTTACACCTGCAGGGCAGCCACCAAAAATATTATGGGGTAACTATGGAGTTGTGGTCAAAGGTGGTCTCAATGATTATACCTTTTGTCAGTTCTGCGAGAAGCCTAAGTCAGCACAGACACATCATTGTCGTTCATGCAAAACCTGTGTGCTGGATATGGATCACCACTGCCCCTTTGTAAGTCTGTTCTTGTACCTAACAAGTAGGTGTATTTGAATTTTGCATATTTACGCACACATCATATTTAGCTAACATGTTCTTGGCTTCTTACTTCAATTGTGATTCCATTACTGTAATATAAATAAATTTCCAAGGACATTAAGATTCCTAACCAAATCAGATTCTAGTTTGTGGTCATTAGGCTATAGAAGGATAAACTAGCACAAATCAAAATTCTATTTCCTTCTGATTTTTCTTACCTGCCATTGATTGCAGTATGCATTTTTTTGAACTCAATTTTTCTTTTCTTATTTCGATCATTCTAGTTTCAACTCCCTTTAATTTTCTCTTATTATCTATTTTTTTTTTCTTCGTTCATCTTTAATAGATTCTTTTGTTAAGCTTTGATTTCCTGTCTCTTTTTTGAATATTTATTGCATCTAGTTGACTTGAAATTGCTCGGCATTTTTCAAAAATATGTATTGTTGTAACCTATGATGCTTTTGAGGGTGTTATTAAAACTTAATAGAACTTGGGATTATACTGATTTGATGTAATTAGAAAGTAGTTTGTGGAGCATGCTTATGCATCACAAGTATTCTTTGCAAATAAAAACAATGGATCTCTTGAAATTTTATCATACTCTTGCTGACCTTCACTATATTTATTGTGTGTCTTTTTAAGTTTGCTTATTGAGAAAGTTGTAACTTTCAATTCATGCCTCTAAGGATGACCTCTTTATACTTAAGTAACATCCAAAAATCAAATCCATGTTGATTTTGCACCTGGATCAATATCAAAGACCATGGACAGTTTGAATCACGTTTGTGCTCTTATTGTAGGCTCAATATCTCGTATTTAGGATTTGAATAAATTCCTTACGAGGCAAAAGCATCAGTCCTGACCAGATAGGCTATGCTTTTGACTCTTGAGACATTAGCTTTGCATTATTTTGCAAGATGATCTCTCTCATAGTTGGTTTCTGTTTTTGAATTAAGAAGAACTTTGCTGTTACAGCGTGGACATGGATTTTCCAATAGACAAGTATGAGAATTCAGGTGAATAACTAAAAGCTAGTTAATAGAAATTAAGTGGGAATTGTTACCCACCAAAAAGTGGGTAATCCCTAGGAGAAAATTTTCCTCCTTGAACAGCAGCCAGACAGCAGCCCTATATGAATAGCACATGGCATGATGCCAGGTTCCTCCACTTCTTGCTCCATTCAGATTTCTCCCTCCCATCTGACATTCCTTTGTGAAGGGAGGTGGGTCATCCATTGGATGATACTTTAACCATTTTTGCAATCACGTGCTTTCACTTAATCTTATGGGCATGCTAATATGGATCAAGGGGAAAACTAGATAATTGACTAATCTTGATTGTATTCTTGTTCCCTCACTTCACCTGGGAGGTTAGTCTTTGACTCTAGTCTAGTGATACCTCCTCTAAGGCCTCAGGGTTTTTGGAAGGACACTATTGGGGACACACTGATCTCCATTCTTTGGGTTGGTGGTCATTGGTCATTGGGTTGGTACTTTAATCCTCATCCTTGAGTCTGGGCCTGGAAAACTTAGCCTTGGTGGTTGATGTAGCTAAAAGAAAGATAAAAGCATAAGATAGCCACAATGAAAGAAAAAGATAAAATGCAAAACATGGCTGGGACATTTGTTTAGCGCATGGGAAAAATCCTAGCATGAGCTTTACCCCCCTCATTAGCCATCACACAGTTCCTCAAGCACATGATGCTTCATCCATAAAAGGAACTCTTTTATTGTCCCGACCTTAATGAGTGATAAACTGGCCCATCCTTAAGGGGTAATGGAAAATCACAAAAGAAAGCGTGGGCTCGAGCTATGCACCCAAATAAAAGAAAATCATAAAGAAGTAAAAGTCGCACTGGAGGGGTGGAAAAATGGGTTGAGGAAAGGGGTAGGTCATGCCTCCACGATTACTCCCTTCTTACATCTATACACTTAGGACCTCCATTAGTTGGTCACATGGTGATGGCACCTTGCCCTGAACTCATTCCCACTCCATAGCCACCATCTTTCACACACACCTATGGATTGATGGGCTAACTTGGGACATGTCTATACCCTTGGGGGTTGCAAACACTTAATAGGGTTATTGACCTAACTATAACTAAATATAAGGATGTAACTTGTTTACGGGACTTGATCTAGCTAGACATTTGAAGGTGAGCTCTGTGTGAAGTATTCTTGTTCCCACGACATTAGGTATGGTCCACTATGATGCATTTATGTTATTGTACCTAATGATTGTTGATTTTACTTGATCTTGAGAGGCTTTTGTCAAGTAGTTTTGTCACAGCAGCAAAGACCTTTTGAGAGATGGTTATCCTCCTTAGTGGCATTCCAAAGACGATTTTGCCTATTCCAAAGAGAAAATATGACCTTGTTAATGCAACGTTTCCCACCCAGAGCAAAGCTTTGGGATATATCATGGTTCCACATGATACTTAGTACTTTGAGGAACCCCCAGATGTTGAAAGTCTGAGCTAGTGAGGCTTGATGTTGGATTTATTGGAGATGTGGCCAGATGGACTTAGGACACCCCAAGGCTAGCCTTGACACTGTTTGATGGGTGTTGCTTGTTCCGTAGCTTAGATGATGATGGTTATCCTTGAGATGACAGGGGAGGGCTTGCACATCACTAATGGACCCCAACGCTTGAGCATGTTAGTGCCACATCACCTCTATTGCCCTTAGAAGGGTGACATAAGGCATCTTGGTGATGACATCATGGTTTGTAGGCATTTTTGGATGCATACCCATGGATTTTGAGCTACATTTTGGAGTATGGAGCACCGATTAACCTATTTTTCATTTATTTGTGACATTTTGAGCTCCTTTCAAGGATGGCATCATAGTGGAGGAAGCTTTTCTCCCACATATGTGGGCTATTTTGGCAATTATTTGTTATGTTTTGAGCTATTATGAGGTTGGATTGCAACCTCTCACTTGTTGAACACTCGAACAAACTTGTATTAGGGCTTTTACTTGTAAATTAGTTGAAAGGAATGTTGCTAAGTCTCATGTAAATAGAGACTCTCCTCATTCCATTTTTATCAATACACATTTATCACTCTTCTCTCGTGCAAGAGTGCAAATTAGTCCTTTTTCGCTACTTGGGCAAAATGTGATCTTTCTATGGTGCAAAATTCTCTTGGAGATGGATCTTTAGGTGGAGTCATTTTCCTTGGATTGAAAAAATTGTTTCCTAAATAATTTTTTAAGTTTCATGCTTTATCTTCTATATTTTGCTTATTGTATTTATGCTAGTAGGGTTTCTATTTTGTGCCATGACTAAATGCTAATTTTGTTTTGAAATCTTACTCCATTATATTATGCAAAATTGTTCTCCTGAAATCTCTAAGGAAACTCTAATTGTGCATACCTTATATTTAATATCTCCTCTCACAAGGAAAATAGTCAGGGTTTTAAAAGGGGATGCCCTAGTCATCGCTCCTTACTCCATCAAAACCTTCTCATGGAATTTTAGCACTAGAAGACTCCATTAAACCTATTTAGGATAAGGCACTAATCATTATTGTGTTTATCATCCATAAAATTTATTAAATTTCTTCTTTACCTTGTCCCTAGATGTCTAGGATTAGCTGCTAGAATTTTAGGGCAGAATTTTGCATAAAAGGCGAATTTGTGTTGGATGTTTGTGGCTGAGAAATTAGGAATTGCATCGACAAATCATATAAAAGCAAAATCTAGCATTTTACAAGGTTAATCCCTCCTTTTTAGGGCTGATGTCATCCCTATTTTCTGTTTATGCATAAGTTTCAGCCATAAAATCAATTTCCTAACCCTAATCCTAGTGCCTACTGAAAGGCCTTGTTCCCTTTTTGTTGATCATCCTGAAAAAGGCCTTTTCTTTGGCTACTATATAACATTGTGCACCCTATCATTGCAAATCAATAAAATCCTAACTCAGAACAGCCAAATCTTGGGTCTAGGAGTAAAGTACTTGAACATTTGCATATAATATCTAGGCCTTTCGGCTTTGCTGGTACTTTATACCATTTATTAGACTTCTTGTCTATCACCCTAAGCCATAGTAGTTGATTATCCTTTAGATGTCTTAGGGAAGCCTCCCTTGTGGTCAAATACCACGAACGAGCAGGAAAAAGTTTGCTGAGGTGACAGTGGCAACCTTTCCTCTTGTTGCCCTAAGGTCTAGTTCTGCCTAGTGGGGATTTGCATTAGGCCTGCTAGATTTTGCGGAAACAGGGATCAACCAAGGAATCACAATGAACTAGGGACATTGAAATTCCCCAGAAGATGGGGAACAAAACCATGTGAGTGGAAATATCAAACATAATTAGATGTCGTGTTTTATAAATTAAGCTTACATGGATAATAAGTTAAGAGTTCAGATCCATTATTTTTCTTGGGTGGAAGTCAAATTCCAAGATTATTCTATTTTTTGTTTATAGCTAAAAAATATCTTTAGTGAAAAATCTCACAGAAGCAATCTGAAATATATTTGATATGTTCAAAAAGTTCAAATGTTTGTCATATCAAATATATGTTCCAGAATTTAAGAAGGTTTTGTAAGCTTTAAAATATATGCAATACATAGTTATACAAAAATAAAGACTTGAAATCGTAAAATGGCAAATCATATGTATAACGTGCATAAATTGCTGAAGGTATACTTTTATAAGAGTTAAGATTATTCATTTTTCTAGTGTCATGCGCAAGTTGATGTACTAGAGCCTTAGCTGAACATTTATACAACAAGCTTCTTTAATTTGTGAGCATAATCACCAAAGTGCTGTGACCATGCTGTTGGATATATCAAAGTCCTATCTGCTATTTTCCTCTTTTTTTTGCAACATTTTCTTTTGGTAATTAAAATTGGTAAGATGTTCAAATTAGGAGGCAACTTATTTATTACCTTCAGTAAGCCTTTATTAAATGTCTTGACTCTTACCTTAATTGAAACCACTCTATTAACTAGATTAAGTTTTAACTAACATGTGGTTGCATATACAGGGCAGCTTAACTTGTTATATTGTTCATGGTGACACATATATGTCTAAATTCTTTTTCATAGTTTCCAGAAGTTTTTGGATTTTGTGCTTTTCCCCAGGAATCAGAAATAGGAAATGGGAATGGCTGGGGCCTGGTAAGGGCAGAAAACTTGGAATATATATCCAGAGGAAACTGCAGAAGGTAAGATAATGCTCAGAAACAGGGAAATGTTAGGAAACAGGAGAAACAAAATAGGAAACGTCCAACAGAAAATAAATTCATTTGCATTAAAAATAGAAAATATTTAAGTACTCATGCTTCATTTGTAAATAAAGTAATACACTGGTGACAAGTCATATCTTGAATCTTGGAGCACTAATAAGATCAATTCACCGATATATTCTCTTCAAGGAATTATAATGCGGGATAACTTAATTTAAACCATAATTTTCTATGGTGAACCGTGAGAAATTGACAAAATCATAGTGAGTATGAACTTCACTTTTAAAGAATAAATTATCTGATTCCATCTAGTTTAAGATCTAGCAAAATACTATCCTCAGAAAATAAACTCTATGGGTAAAAGCAATTTTCTACACAAAATCAGGGATCCACCTCTAACCAATCAGGGATCGAGTCTTCTAGATCCACCTCTAACCAATCAAGGATGGAGTCCTCCTCTCATCACAGGGTCAAATCGTTAAGGATTGAGTGCAAAATGAGTTAAAAAATCTGATTTTTGCTAACTTATATGCAGCCTAGAAAAGATGATTTTTTGGATCGTCGCGATAAAATCGCGAGTATATCAATTAAATCGTGATTTTTTTAAGTTTGAAAAACTCCTGAAAAACTTGGCCGATAACATCGGCAAGTTGAAAAACTTGCGGTTTCCCGATTTTATTGGGATGTTATTGGGAGGTTTTCCACAGAGATTTAAAGCTAACATTGAAGGAAATTCCACCCCTATTTTCAAAACGTCTTCATGACCCCTTTGGCAGCTTGATCACTTATCAAAGAAGCCCTTTTGTGTGCTGTTTTTATGTGTTTGTGTTGCAGATTTTACTGGGAAAACTGTGCATATTAGTCTAGGGACACCCCCTGAGGTTGGCAAGCACCAACCCAAACAGAGAGGAAATCTGTTCATGGCACATTGGGCAGATTTTGCTAAGTGTTACATGAATTTTCACTGCAGAATTTTGAAGTTATTTTTATCCTTTTCACAATGTAGAAATTTGTGTTAACAGGAGTCAGGACACAAGCAGTTATCTAGCTCATCATTACTCAACCTCACAGAGCTCATATCTACGGATAAGACCGCTAGAGGCATTTCAGCAAAACAATTTTTTTTGGAACCAACTCGTAAGCATGCTTCAAAACTACGTTGCAAATCATCCAGTTTGCCTCCCAACAGAATTTTTAAAATTTGTAGATGCATTCTGTCTTGTATGAAGCATCGAGATGCCTTCTCTAACTTAATCTTCACTGGTGTTTTTCTATGAACATGCACTTCAAGCTGAGGATGAGCTTTAAAAACCATCCAATCTGAATAAGATATAATTAACATGAGATATAGAGAGGTCCAATTTCAAAACCCAGCTTAGTTAACTCACAAAAATCAGGCTGACTTTCAACACGTGGAGGTATTTCAATATCAATACCCATACCCAGTTGAAAATCTCTGCAGCATTTTGTACACATGAAGCCTTTATCTTTTCAAGCATACCTTTGATACAATCAATTACTGTTAAACATACAGAACGACATTCTTCTATAAAATTTCAATGAGACTGCATAAGAAGTAGCTTTTGTTAAAGTGTCCAACCTTTTGCTAAATACTAGAGAAGAGTGTTTTGCCCCTTCCATAATGTAGGCTTGTTCTGTTGGACATTTAAGTGCTAAAACTATTTGACCAATTCAACAAACAAACTCGTACTAGAAGCTCCACCAAGAGAATCTTCTTTTCTAGCTGCATCTGCATTCCTATATGAATCCTCCCAATGTTGCATGTTAGATACGCTAATAGTGGAAATGCTGCCTGTCCTTTTAAAAAAAAATCTGGGTGCATGACTAAAGTGGAGACTGTTACCCACCTGTTGTTGCCACCTTGCACACACACCTAAGTTAGTGAGAAAAGCTCTTAACCCCACAAGGTGTGATTGGTGGCAAATTCAAGAAATGGGACTGTCACCTATTCCCAACTCTCTCTGTTTAAGCTCTATCCTAGGTAAGCCAAGGGGGGTGGTCCCTAAATGGAAAGTGAAGTGAAAAATGATGTGAGTTTTCCAAGATATGTTAAAAGTCATTTGGATTACTTTGAGATTATGAGCAAGTTTCAACAAATATGATGAGAAATATGATGTGAATTATATTTTCAATAACCATCAACACATAAATCAAAGATGAGCATATAAAGCCAGTGCCTTCAATATTGCTTCAAAATAATAAACGCTTGCTAAAAAAACAAAATGTTTCAAAATGAAACACCAAGTAATCCTGCAAATCAAATGAATGTTAGAAAAGATGATATCAACTTGCAAGATATAAAATTGCTCTTAAAGAAACGCTTTTAAGTCAAAATATAACCATTCAGGATTCTAAAGCATGTACAGTAGCAAATGTAAAATAACTTGCAATATGAGATGAAATAAACTAAAGCTTTAATTGCACAAAATGATATCATACTTGCTCAATGAGATACTTCAATAAAATCATCAATTCAAGACATTTTTATCATGACAAACATATAAATAAATCTAACGTAAGATACTTTGAAAGTAAAGTGTGTTAAGTTGAGATGCACTTACTAAGGTTAGAAGCAGTTATTTTGGTTAATTTTAGACTAAATGCCTATTCTAAGTGAGAGATTTTCTTTTTAAACTCTTTCCAAAGGGTAAAAATTGGGGTGACTATAAGGAAGAGGGGCCGAGGACACAAATGTGTCGTTAATGATACCCTTCCCCTCAGCCTTACGAGCCAGTGTGTGTTTTCGTTCCTACAAGGTGACAAGCCACCTCCATAACTGCAGGGTCACACACCTTTACCTTACTTCGTACCAGTTGGAAGAATTCTTTAAGAAATTATTTGCCCTATGATGTCTATCAACCAAGCTTATGCTTGGAGGTGAATTAAGTTAGAAATGCAAACTATGCTAAAATGCCTAAATGAAATGTAAATTTATTAGTGCTTCGCAAAAGGAATTGCCTCAAGTAAATGGAAATATGCTCACAATGAGATAACTTAAATAATTGCTTTCAAAATTGTACAAGACATAAGAACATAAGCTTCATAAGCACATAAAATTGTAAGTTGCTTAAAGTAAGTGCTTTAGCAAATGATATATCAATGATCAACAAACTAAAGTAATGAAATGAGATGAGGCTTAGTATAATATTGCTTCTAAAGTGAGCAAATGGCTTTAAAATAAATGAGCAAAATATCCAATGAGCCTATAGTGAGGCAAACATAAAGTAACGTGTCAATTTAACTAAATCAAAACTTTGCCACATAAATTGAGATACTTGCAAATAAGAAATGAGTTGCTCCAAAGTGAAAATCCTAAGTTGTATTTCAAAGCAAAATTGAAATGCAAAGCATAAAATGGGAACTTGTTGCAAAATTCAACTTAGAAAATTAAATGTGATGGTTAGATTGTGTTAATTCTTAAAGCATGCAAATGAGAGTGAAAATGAAAACTAAGAGAACAATGCAAAATCATCCACCCACATATTCCTCCTCCTAAATAAGGATGCCATGGGCAAAACCCAAGCTCCCACAAGAAAAAATAAGGCTTTTTATTAACTTGTTACAAGGATGAGAAACCTTCCAAAAGGTCTCAGGTGAAGCTTTAAGAGGAACTTTTACAACATATGAAGATTTTTAAGCACTATATTTTCTTCTTGAAAGTCAAAATTAGTAGCTAAGGTAAGTATAATAAGAATGCTCTCAAATTTGAAAATGTTAGAGGTCTTGCGGTATCCCAAAGATTAGCCTCCAATGATGGATGAACTCTTGCACAATAAAAGAAGTTAGCCTTCTTTGTCCACAATCTTGTCAAGGGAGAAATCCTCCTCTATCAAGCTCACGACCTAGCTAAATGGCAACCCTCCTCTAATGTCCACGACCCCCTTAAAAGTGAACTTCAAATGCTTGAGAGGTCCTGCAAGAAAATAGTTAGAGTTTCAATGATCTTTCCTCAAGGCCCTTGTTACCAACACTCCAACTATGGGCCGCAAAACCAAGACACAATTAGTGTAGAGAGAGCATGTAAAAGAAATAAATATAATGCAAAATAGTTTACAAGAAACAAAATCAAGTGATGGGAGTGAACCCCATCACTTGCTTAGTTTAGAAAATTCTCTCAAATAGCTAAATAAAATCAATGAAACACTATTTTTTGGAAAAGTTTTAAGTATATAAATATTTTGCTTGTATACAAGCTATGTCCAAAAAAACCCTTGCAAAAACTCTTCGTAAGATGATTTATGAAGGCTCAAAAAACAAATGAGAGCTTCTTTGAGAATGTATCAAGAGTGGGTTGGTCTCTTCAAAGGCTTCTCCTCAGGCTTGATTCAACCAGATACTTTCTCTACAACACTTCAATCAAGAATTAGTCCCATATAGATTTAGCAAATAAACAAGGACAAGAAACTCTAGAGATTTATTGGAAAATAACTAGAGCATTCTATATCTAGAGCATATGTCTAAATCAAATGCCAATGCAAGATAACTTTACATTAACAAGTCTACCAGCGCAAATGGAAATAAACTAGATCAAAGCATGAGTAAAAGAAATTATAACAATATTCCACCATTCATTACATTCCAAAGGAAGAAGAACTCATGAATTAAACACCAAAAGTCTTTTATTACAATTGAGAATGAGTGTACACAAGAGCAGAGCTTCCCCAAGCACAATAGCTCGTTTTTCAATCATACAAGTGAGAGCACAAAGCTCTATTATATAGAGAAATGGGAGCAAATCCCAATGTAGCAACCAAGTGACAAATGGAAGTGGAGAAGATCCCAAGGAAAGAAGTTAAATTCCAAGTGGAGAGATGAAGAGATGTGTGTAGCATCCAACCAAATCGAACTCAAGAAGTGGCCTCCATCAAGCAAGTCGAAAATTCAAGTGTGAAGATGAACAATACCAAGTGTTGTAGGAATTTACAGGGTAAGTTCCTCAGACAGAACACCAGAAGGACACCGCTCACAAACAGATCACAGATCAATACACCAGTATTTTGACGTGGTTAAAACCCTCAGAGAGGGAAACAGTCCACGGCCTGCGCCAACGTGGCTTCTACAGGCAATTTATTAATAAAAGAATGAAAATTTACATAAGCTTCTCTCATGCACGGTTAACCTACAAATGACCCTCCATGCGCTTTAAATAGAATTCATGGACCAAA
>APFE030315665.1:0-17445 GCA_000404065.3 Pinus taeda | reverse complement strand
ATATGCTCTCTGATGTTGTTTCAGATTGAGCTAGGCTCTTCGATGTTGATGTGGGTTGTAGATTTGGCTCCCTGCTGATATTTCTCGGGTGGTAGCATTGGGCTCCCCACCAGTAGAGATTTCGGGTGGTAGCAGTGGCTCCCCGATGAATAGAGGGTGGTAGCTTAGGCTCCCCTCCGATGTCAAATTCTTCTTCTTTTAGATTCGAGAATGTTCAGCATATGAGCAGGGACAATAAAGAGATAAAGCATGAATAAGCAAGAGATTAATGGAGATAAATAGTGATGATACGTGATGATGAGATACTTGAGATTGGATATGATTTGATGACAGGATACACATGACAGGATACACATGACATGATGTAGGTGGAATTCCCCTTAGTTGAGAGGGAGTGTTAAAATTGCCAACTAAGGCCAAATTCCACTTTGGACAACTCATTTGATGGACATGATGATTGCATTGAATTCCTCTTTTCGAGAGGACCAAAATCAACTTAAAGAACATTACATTTGGACAACGGAAAGTGTATTTTTGAATTATGAGCCCACATGTGCATGTTTGATCAGGTTGGCCCTAAAGCACATTGGACACCCTTGGAAGGCTATAAATACAAGTGACATCCACTTCATTTGGACATCATTATGGATCATTCTTCTATTCTCTTTCTTGTTTTCGGCTTGCACAAGTTTGAGGCAACTCTGTGGAGAAAGTTCTCACGAAGGTGAAATTGCAGAGTCTGAAGCTGGCACGTATTGTTTTTGGGTTTTGTTTCTTGCTCGCAGGCTTACCGAAGGACATATTCGACTGGTGGGTAGCTTGTAGGCTCATGGGAGTGACTGGAAGCTCCCAGTCGCTTGCATACCCACTTCCTCCCTATGACTGGGACCTAAAGTTGCATTTTTTTGTTGATTGAAGTTTTTGCTTGTTGACCGTAGGGTTCGACAGTTGACCGCAAACAATGACAGTTGATTTTAGGCTTTTGAATCAAGGTTTTGAATATGAGCATGGTTGGGTTCATCTCATGGATATTGTTTAGTTGATTTTTGTTGGATAGTTGTATGGATGAAGATATGGATAATTGCACTCTCTTTTGCTGAATCATTCAATGCCAATCTATTAAGAAGAAGAATTTGAACGAGTTTTCGCCATAGTGGGTTTCGCCCTAGTCGCCGACCAATCCTGGTGTCTCTATGTGTGAATGTTTTTCTTCTATTGTTCCTTTATAGTCCTTTGCATTGATGATGATGATATTTCTACATAGTTGCATATGTTGCTGAATAATGGTGTAAATTTGAATAATGTAATGATGTTATGGGGTGAATTTAATATGGAAACAATAAAATGAAATTACCAAAGCAAAGAACAATATAGCCCCGTTGTCGCACTACGCAGACAATTTGTGGTGATGCGTGAGGTAGAGATACACAGGTGGAATCGAAGGAATATGAGGTAGCCGGAGGAATTGCGGGTTGAGAAGAAGCAGTGATGGAGAGGGATGGATTCACGATGGCAGCAGAAGAGACTACGTGAAGCAGCTTGATGAAAGCCCGACGATGGAAAGGAGAGCAGCGTGGAAGGTTTTTCAACCTGCGGGTTTGCTGGAGGATTGACTGGCAGATTGGACGTGGAATGAGACTGTGTGAATATGTTACAGGTTTCGAGGCGTGGGAAGTGGATTCAAACGCTGCGTAGGTGGGAGAATGGGACAGGACGCAAGCAGAGAATGCAGCTGCGTGATGGAGCGCTGCACGATGGAGCTAAGGGGAGCTGGTTTGTTGCAGGTGAAGGCGAATATGGAATAGCGTGGTTTGATTGGGTGAATTGAACCAGCCAGGAGAGAGCCACGGAAGGGCAGATGAACAATAAGAGGGTTTCGAGTTTTTTATTTTATATTTTTTGCAGGTTTTGGCAATGGACGGGTAGCGTGAAGGAATTTCAGCTGAGAAGCATAGGAAAAATGTGCAGGTTTTGAAGGAGGTATGGCAGTGGTGAAGGAGAATGCAACTGCAGAGACGAGATGGAGCTGTGTATGGCATCAATTGAGAATTTCCTGCAAAAACACTTCCAAATTCTCCACTCCTGTAAATTTTAAATCACCCTGCTTATATTTGCCCAATGGAAACCTTGATGAGATTGCCTGACATGAATGTGACTGAAGTTGAAACCCTTGGACAACAAAACAGTGCCCTTGTAAAAACTGGTTGTGAGGCCAGATCATACCCCCAGGGCCTAGATCTGGCTTCCAACGAGAATTACTTTCTCAAATCAACAACTTGCAAAAGAAACAAAAAAAATAGAGGCAAAATATGCAAGGAAATAATCCAAAATTTAACTAAATAATTACAATATTCACAAACTAAGGACTCTAAGCAGCCATATTTGTCAATAATCCACATAAATATTTTTAGAATTTTAAATTTAAGGTGAGGTGCTTCAGAAAACCCTTCAGGCATCTACACCAAAAATTCTAATGATAAGCCCGAGATTAAAATTGGCTGGGCTCTTCAGAAAATGCAATCCGGGAGTTGGCTGGTTCAGCCAAGAACTTCTCCAAATGCCCGGTAATCTCAAAAAAAATGTTTCCTGCACAGTTTAAATCAACCATTAACGAAGAAGGAGAAAACAATACTAAAATCCAAATGTAATGGATATACCTGCCATCATATCCAGAAATTTAACTACCATTCAAAGCCTAGTGACTAAACAAGATACTTGTATTTAAAATCACTCTTCATCAAGCTATCATCAATGACTGAAAATAAAATTATGCAGAAAAATAAAACATCTTACAACACTTCCATAAGAGTAACATCAGCAAGATTTCAACCCCAAAGTCTTTCTTTATTGCACAAAAAGTGACTACAAGAGAGCTTTCTTTAGCACACGACTCTTAGATCGAATGATCTCAAATGACCCCTGACACCCTATTTAAAGGAAAATTTCCCAACGGCTAGTTTGAGTGATCCATGTCAAAATGATCTCGACCGTCGATGAGGATCAAAATCCCTTTTAATATCATCCGTTGAAATTTTTGTATGCATTTTAATATATTAAAATATAAATTTTTGCATTTATTTTCTCAACTTTTTGACTTATTTTATTTTATTATTTTTTTTTTCAATTATTTTATTTATTTTTAATTTTTTTTTAAATTTTAATTTATTATTTTTTATTTTTTTATTATATTATTATTATTATTTTTGTTTTTTTTTTAATTTTTGTTATCTTTTTATTATTTTAATTTTTTATTGCTGGTTCTCGAACTTAGCCTTTGGAAAATACCTAGGACCTTAGGACTTCAGACTATGAGGGGATAACATTTCTTAATCCTCAGATTCTTTATATTTGACTTTTTACAATTTTACATCTCAAGGGGGGAAACCCATTTGACATAGACCCTCATAGACCACCCAGTTTTGTGACACAAACATAATCTAGTAGATCCAATAATTTGTAATAACCTAACCAAATAGTTAGGATTATTCCCAAATCACTTTTACATAGACTCGATTTAGCACACTAGGACTCCCCTAAGATTCTAATGACAAAATCCATTTCGACATTGGGTTCAGGCTGAAGGAAAACTTTGTTGATCATGGATCGGTGAGACAAAAAACCTTCCGGAATGTAGATCATCACTAGAAAATTAGGTTTACCTAGGCAAGTACATACATGATACAGATCTGCTAAGATTATTTACAATTTACACATGCAGATTGGGTTTGCAACATAACATGATCGTGCTGATGATGATAGTCGAATGGAACAGACACGTCGATCAAGCGCTATCCCTTTGCGAAAAAAGGGGGTGTACTGCTATGGGTAGTTGACACGTAGTAGTCAACAAGCCCTAAGAAAAAATAATAGATGGAACACTTATCTCAATCATGGCTTTCCAGATAGTGTCTCTCCTATAACCCAAAGGTCCTTAAGGGAGGTCCCACTGGACTAGGGTCTAAGATTAACTCCCCTGGTTAGGTGAGAGAACAAGAATACAGTGAAGGTCTATCAATCTTCCAGATCACACCATTAAACAGAATAAGTATAAGCACTTGATTGCAAAATGATCAAAGCACCATTAGAGTGGTAGCCCACCTTCATCCTAGTGCTAATGCTAGATGGGTGAGAAGCACATGGCTGATGCAAGTGGCACGGACACATGGCATATCATCATCTAATCTGGCTGGCAGGGTTTGGCTGACCGGCTGGCTGTGAAATGTAGGAGAAAAGTTTACTCCTATGGGGTTACCATTTTGGTGGGTAGCACACCCTTTATCCAAAGGTATGCACGCAGCTATTCTTCAGGGAAAGGTTTGTGGAGTTCTGGCCTAAGTGTGCTGTCAAACAGTAAATTAACCCTTGCCTCAGAAACTGGTGGCGTAAGTGTATTGTTGTCATATCAGCAGACTTTTGGCTGTTAGCGGCAAGTTGGCAGCCTATTAGCAGTGGGTTATTGTATATCAGTGTGTTTTCTTATAGAATAGTGCCTAGCTCGACCTTCACAATGGGCAGGTCACATAGTATTGCCATTGAGCAGTGAAAGTTTGAGGAAGGGAGTGCTGTACAAGTCATGTCCAGCGAATTCATTGATGACAAAATCAGTGACAGTCATAGGATTCAGCTGTGGAGTGATGATTTAAGGTAGGATCCAGTGTTTGAGGGATCATAATTGATGACCAGTGACATACCCTTTATGGGCAGTGCCTATACTGACATTTGTGAGGTTTTTAGCATGCTTAACATTGGGATTGTCAAAGAAAGTTATTATGCCTGATTTAGATTAGTGCAAGCCTTATTTAAAGGATTGGTTTATGGATAACTGAGTGAAGTGTTGTTTTGACTCTTGAGGATCCCCTCTAGCCAAACACAAACAAGTTATCAACAAGTTCTTAAGCATATGAATGAGTTCCAGGAATATTCTATAGCAGTTTTAAAAGTAGAAAAGTGTGTCATATTCTGCTTGTCTTTGTGTCAACCTAATAAGATTATCTCTTAGTTAGGTCATCCTCATAAGAACCACTGGGATCTAATGATTGGGCTGTAATAGTTTTCAGACCTGTGTGATGGATATTTTCCATTGCAAAATTTGACAGAGATGATGATTCTTGCCATTCTTCTACAGGAAATCCGATCTCAACCATCATAAGTTTGACTAGGAATCCACCATCTTTCTTGTGTGCTTCCAGGCATCTCAAGGGCGAGTTTTATGTGCGCTGATTAATTGGATTGTTACTAAGATTTATTTTGTTTGATAACAACATACAATCCCCTGAGACATGCCCTTGAGCCTGGAAAAGTACGAGTCCAAAGGGAGAGACAGCTAATGGTGACAGGTTTGGTTGTCTAGCATTGTTGTGTAGGTTTGTTGGTGCAGATCCACATGATAACAAGTACTAATTTAACTATTTTTTCTGAAACATTTTCAAGGTTAAAAATGAGAAATATTTACTTGCCAAATATACAGAAGACATTCGATAATTTTAATTAACCGCTTACAAAATTGTTTAAACATTCTTAGATTAGTTTGAAAAATAGATACCTAACATTTAAAGATAATTAACCTTGCATACCAGAATAACTATGCCCTAGAAGTTATGAAGCATTAAAGTGTTGTGATACATCTTAGTGGGGTATCATTTCTTAAAAGTCAATATTATTGCAAGCGTTATGAAATGTGTTTACGCTAGTATTTATTTTTATGGTGGATCCATTGTTCTTGGAAATGTCTTACATTGTTCCCAGCCAAAATGCTTCATTATATGTCAAGAATGCTTCCATCTCTAAATGACTGTGCTGTTCAATTTTGCGAATCAACAATAAGCTCACTTGGTAGGAGGACTTTTCCTGAATCCTGAAGATCTTGAAGTGTTCGTCTACTTGAATTCTTAGCATCTCGCACCTTGTCTCATTTGAGATTTTTTTTGATTACATAATTTGTGTAAAACTGATTGTTTGAATTGGTGCAACAATATTTACTAATGGAGTATAAGAAAACTAACTTGAAACTTCTCTTTGTACTTTTGGTTAAGAATGCGCTAAATCATTCGGGGATTTCCACCTATCAATTTGTTCTTGGTGGATCATACCTGGAGACATAAATGAATCTTTTTATCAGAGGTTATTGTCATTTTTTGACCAGAAAAATAATTCCATGGAACTTACATGCCTTATTTTCAATACCTTTGATGAGTAATGTAAAACTTAAAGGGAAAGCATTTGTATTCATGTTTTGAATGACAATGCAGTGCCTTCTGCAGGTTGTAATTGTGTGCGTTCCTTAGTGATGGAAGAAAAACTCTTTCTTTATGATTTGCTCAAAAGGAAATGGATTTAGTACATGGGGCGCCTTCTTGGTGCCAAAGACTTTCGCTTTTTCTTGCCTTTTCTCAGTTTTTTCTCATATACCTTGATAGGTTCACCATCGAGTTATTAATTTTTCCAGTGGCATGTTAACCAGTAAATATTAGATTTGGAAAATGGCCTTACATATCATTGTTTTCACATGCTGCCCCTTGATGTTAACACTGCAAAATTAGCCACATTTTTAACAAATGAAGTTGCAGTCACTACATTCTACTGAGGGATTTTATCTGCTTTGTTGCTCTATATTTTTTTAGATTGCCTTATTGCTAAAGTTGGATGAACCTTTTGGGGATTAGTTTAGTCTGGATTTGTTACACAAAAGATATGTCAGTTTTGCTTTGTTGGCTTTTCATGCATCTGGTCCTTTCTTATGAATTTAATCCAGGATTGGAATTGTCACTAAATATGTTAAAAATGTCAATAATGGATTCAGGTTATGCCTTTACAATAATTATAAAAATACCCCTCCATATGAGTGGTTTGGTCATCCTTCTATGTGACTGGAAATTATGAGGCACTTGCACCTGATATATGCATGGTTGCTTCTATTTATGTAGGTATTATAGTCTGGTATCCTCCATGGTACAAGCTGGAGAGTGGGAGAATGAAGATGATATCACCTTGCTAAGGAGGTATGGACTATGGAGTCAAGCAATATTGATAGAGAAGCTACTGAAATCTATGTCATGATAATAATCATTCCATTTTTTACTTAATGCCTTGTTAGGCAGCTTCAGGGTCAACGTTATCCTGTTCTTTTATCTCATTGCAAAGCGAGTGTATCATAATCTCTGCACATAGTTGTCAGTTTGGTCAGGTTATTTAGGCATTTGGCATTTTGCATCAAAATGGCTCCATTCTTGCCACCTGCATGTACTACCAGTACTGAGAAATATATGTTTTAGCTTTTTCATTGATTTGAGGTCATTCAATTTCTAAATAACCAACCTTTTTCGATCAATTTCTTCCACTGGGATTCAATATGTTATGTTGTTTCCCATGTTCTTCCTTGGAGATGATGCAGTTTTCATCAATTTGGTAAGGAAAAGACATAGGACATCTGATGGTATGAGATTTAAGTATTGGAAATTCCATGATGAACAAAAGATATCATAGAACACTATTTCATTATGAAAACTTGTTACAAGCTAGGAAAGGGGTCAGTTAGGTCAACCAGAAATAAATTAGGGTAAAAGGTCAGTCATGGGGATAGAGGTACGGTACAAGATATTCAGTAATTGTTTCTGTTGTTGTCTTCTGATATCCCTGTGATGGAGCTATGATAATATTCACAAACCTTTTTTAAACAGCTGTGTACTCTGCAATTATGATCTGCCCTTTCATACATTGCATGGTCTAAGATTTAGCATGTTGACCTCTTTAATGTAGGGTTTGCCTATTGCGTTGCTGGTGACCTGCATTTCCATGGACATTTGTTCTTGAATACCCTGCAGCTTCTCTAGCCTGAGACTGTTGTTTTGTTTCCTCTTTTTTGGTCTAGTTTATTAAGAAATCTAAAACATATATCATTTCTTGTTGAATACCGAGGATTAGTAGTGTTGATTTATTTTCAGTGCCAATAAAGAATATTAGAAGGCATTGCAAATGCATCCTACTCAGATTTCATGTTTAAATGGCGACTCATCCATCCCATGGTTAAATGGGTACCTTATGTGAGGGATAAAATATGGCCATAATCAAACTCTCCTATATGTCCGAAATTCACAAGTGCCTAGCTTTCTAATTTGTAGCCCAATTGCTTGCCATTTGTACTAATTACTAAATTTAAAATGATGAATTATGAAATACACTTAAAATCCTAATATGACCTTGGTGACCTGATTTTATTTGAGGACTAATTGTGGCTAACACACCTTGTTGTATAAAACTTTGTTAAAGTAAAGGTCATAAAGTTAATGGTCAATTAGATGTTAGACATAGGCATCAATAAAGGCATTTTGACTTTAGGTTACTTTATACTTTTTCTGTTTTATTTCACTCTTAGTGTCTTTCAATCTATCCCACTTTCATAATGTGAATTGACTTGACTCATGTAATCCTTTATAAGAAGCTTTTCAGTTCTCATTTAATTAATGCAATATGGATAATTCTCTGAGTTATATTTGTTTTTCTTATGTGTTCGCTTTCCATTTATTGTGATATGGTATTAGAACTTGGTTAGAGTCATAGAGTCCATGAGAGCATGAAGCCTTAGTAACTGTTGTTGGTAGAGATGGATCATGGGATTGCTAGCATAACACATCAAAGAGCCAAAAGGCTTTTGTGCAAATTAGGTATTGTTTTGTTTTTTGGTCGAAGCAACTGTTGTTGGTACCGATGGATCACGAGATTGCTAGCATAGCACATCAAAGTGCCAAAAGGATTTCGTGGAAATTAGGTATTGTTTTGTTTTTTGGTCAAAGCAACTTTTTTTGAACTTGTTATGAAGGGACCTTGCAAATCGTGCTTTTATTCTTTGGAGAAGACCATATAGACCTTTCTGTATAGTTGGCCAATCACAATCGAAAAAGAGGATCACGTTGCCACCAACAATTTCAATGGAATGTGAGCTTCTACAACATTGGAAATCAAGCCACTAAGAGAATTTCAAGCCACTAGAAAATCCATATGGTTCTATAGTGCCATTAAGGAAGAAATCAAGTCACCAACCAGGGATTGACTATATATACCAACAATGAGAGGAAAATTGATATTGTTAGGTTTTTTCTTGCTCTTGCCTCTTGATGTGTTGAATTTTTGTTAGCTTTGGAAGGTCTTCTACATAGGCTTGGTGTCTCAGCATGTAGAAGATATTTGATTGCCTCTTTAGGTGCTTGCTTTGATATTATTATTTCTTTCCTAAGGTTAACTTAAGAAAAGTGTAATAATTAATGTAATTAATTATTGTGGACTATTAAGCCATAGTTCTAAAGATAAATAATAAAATCGTTTAAATAAATTCGATATAATCTCAATTGTTGATCTCAAGTGAAGCTTAGGATTTAATTCTAGCCGTTGATCACTTAGGAGATTAGGGTTGGGGATTTTGGCTTAATGAAATTATAAAGTAATCCTAAGAGAGAGGTGAAAAGCCATAATTGTGGAGAAATTGATTTTCTCCAGAGCGAGAGGATCAACTAGGCTGAGGAGAAATGCAGTAAGGAATTTCGGTAGAAATTTAAGGAGGTTGAGTTCAAGAAGGAGGGGGATGAGTCACTGAAGTAGAGGGTTGAATTGTGGAGGAGGTTGAATTATCTAGTGAGGCCGATTTCTCTAGTGCTCAGGGGCTGTACGAGACAGGGAGAGAAGGAGGTCGATTTGTTGGCTAGACAGACTAATTTTTTGGGGTTGATTTGCTTCAGGTTGCTTTATTTCTAGAGGCCAAATTTTTTGAAGCTGATTTAAATTGTTGGGCTGAGTTTGCATCTGCTTAGCAACTGTATTTTTCTATGTATTCTCTAGGGGTCTAACTTAGAATTTTACCAAGAAATTTAATGAAGGAAGATTGTGTTTGGTGTAAATTTGCTATTGTGGTGTGATTGTTCTCTTCATTTTATTTTCACTGCATTTTTAAGTTAATACTTACGTATTTATCTTTTGGCAAATTTTAAAATAGTTGAGATAAATATTTTTTGGGGTTTAGTAAATTGTTGAAGTAAAATAAATCAGATATGGTTTAAGAAAATTAACATGGTATTAGAGCTATGGAAACTTAGCGGGAGAGATTTAAGGAGGTCGAGTTCAAGAAAGAGGGGGATGAGTCACTGAAGTAGAGGGTTGAATTGTGGAGGAGGTTGAATTATCTAGGGAGGCCGATTTCTTTAGTGCTCAGGGGCTGTACGAGACAGGGAGAGAAGGAGGTTGATTTGTTGACTAGACAGACTAATTTTTTGGGGCCGATTTGCTTCAGGTTGCTTTATTTCTAGAGGCCAAATTTTTTGAAGCTGATTTAACTTGCTGGGCTGAGTTTGCAGGTGCTTAGCAACTGTATTTTTCTATGTATTCTCTAGTGGTCTAACCTAGAATTTTACCAAGCAATTTAATGGAGGAAGATTGTGTTTGGTGTAAATTTGCTATTGTGGTGTGATTGTTCTCTTCATTTTATTTTCACTGCATTTTTAAGTTAATACCTACGTATTTATCTTTTGGCAAATTTTAAAATAGTTGAGATAAATATTTTTTGGGGTTTTACTAAATTGGTGAAGTAAAATAAATCAGATATGGTTTAAGAAAAATTAACATGGTATTAGAGCTATGGAAACTTAGTGGGAGAGATCAAATGTCACAAGGGTTTTTACAACAGCGAATTATATTACAACAACAAATTTTTTATTTAGCAACACGAGTTTTGTGGCTAAAATTGATCTGGTAATATGCCATCATGTAGTGTGAGATATGGAGACAGGTTGGAGGGGGTTGTAAACTTCAGTTCATCGAAGGAGCGAATCACCTTTGTCTTAATGGCAAATGGTTTGTGAGAAATTGCAAGCAAAGCACTTAGAGTTCCTCAGGATGCTACCCAAGCGGTTGAACATAAGTTCAAAGATATAAGAGCTAGGCACATCGTTTTGGATGGCATGAAGGATCACATAATCCCTCACTAACGAAGAAAGATTCTGTTATGAAAAAAATATATATAAAATAATACAAATAATGTAAACAATAATATTAATAAATATTGATTTAATTAACTAGTAAATATTTAATGAAGAGGGATGTCCCTAAGGACATGATCGTTGGTGAAGAGGTATCTTCCTAGGTAAATAAGCAAGCCCTCACCCTCATTTGTAATCATCTCATCAATTCTTTATATAATATTCAATATACAATTACTTGCCCTACAATGGATGTCTTTTGTCTTCGAAGTATTCTAAAGATATTGCTGTGAAGTACGAACTTTGTTTGTTACATTGATATCAAAGCATAACTAAACTTTGTATTACATTGGTATCAGAGCATTCCTCTGAGTATACGAATTTTTTTATTACATTGGTATCAAAGCATTCCTTTGAGTTTATGACTCTTGTTCGTTACATTGGTATCAGAGTTGTTCGGTCCTTTGGCCGCACAACTGCTGCACAGAGCCAGTCTACTCTAAGCCTTGGCCATCAATCCCTCATCAATCTTGTTTTCATCGCGATTGAAGCATTTCGCTACACAAGTTGGAGTTTCTCCAATTTCGCCAATTGGCCCTCGTCCATAAGAGAAACCAAAATAATTAAATAAAAAAAAGTTCAAAAAATTGGAAAAAAGAAATTATAGAAAAAAATTATTTAAAAAAAGGGTCAAAGGAAAAAAAATCAAATATATTGAAAAAAAAGTTATATTAAAAACAAAATCACAAAAAAAGATACATATTAAAAACCAAATAAAAAAATAAAATAATACAAAACAAATTAAAAAAAAAGGTTATAAAAAAATTGAAAAAAATACCTGCGGCTACCGACCAACTGTCTGTGATACTCTCCACCACCGTCTACGACTTTTGTCCAGCCACATCTATTGAGCAATTTCAGGGCTTGATATGTTAATGATTTCTCTATCTTAGATAACTGCTTGTGAAGTATTTTTATCCTTTTACTTATTCAAACAAGATCTTTTAATAGGTGTATATTTATTAACTTCATCAACCGTCATGCACAATAAGCAAAAGAACAATAACACAAGATATAAGCAACAGCTAGGGTAAAACCTCTCCAACCTGAGAGGAAAGCCCACGATAATTCTTCTTATAGAATCTTCACTTGACAAAATTTCCAAGACCCATACAAAGACCATTTGAACAAAGTGTCTCCAAGATCAAGGCTTGAACCTTTTGCTACTGTTGTCCTTTGACCTGCTGTACCATAGATCAGATCTGCAACTATAGATGGAAGGATTAGCTTCACTTGTCCAACATAGTTCACTTGTCAAGCTTGTTGTCCTCAACGCTTGCCATTAGATAAGATAATCTGCTTCTTTGATGTGAACTGTTCAGCATCCCTAGCAACAGAGCTGAAGATGTCACTGTCTTCGCACGTGTGAGTGACCTACTTGATCTTGTAGCCTTCTCCTTGCTTCACTATACTTGAGCTTCCTTCTAGACCAACAACTGAACTCTTTAGGCCTAAATCAACCCTTTTCATGACGATGATCTAGGACTGTAATGCAGCCCTAATTGTGACCTGTTCCTTCGCACGTGTGAGAGGTTTACGGCTCTTCTAGCCCTCCTAAACCTTCGCTATACTTGTCTTTGCTCTTCAAATAAATCTGCCCTTCAAATAGACCCCAGATCGAATTCTTTCCTTGCTAATGAGAGCATATAAGATGATGCCCTAGCCTCGCATGTGTGGACAGATTTCCTGCGGTTATAGATGGCAGAACATTTCCTTCTTGTTGACTTGTGGCTCCTTGAATTGACCCTTTCTTCACACCCTTAGACAAATTTCTTCGCATAGGAGAGAGACCGAATTGATGTGATGAGAGTGTGTTCAAATGAGGGAGGAAAGGCCCTTATTTATAGTCCTCTCAAGGTTGTTCATTAGGTCGACATGACTTGTCTTTAGGCCGACTTACATAATTGATTTAGTCGACTTAAATATAATATATTTTTGTCGAAATTACAATGCCTTTTTATCTTCACTTGGAAGAGACTTTTACTAGCCATTTGTACTTGAACTTGTTGATTTGGGGTAGCATTGGATGTGCTCTAGCCATGAAATTTGGTGGAGAGGCTAAAGCGCATGAGATCTCCAAGACCTAGAAATGGTTTGGGCAGATTCTAACCGGTTTTGGAGATATTAAACTAATTAATATTTTTAATGGAGTTCGTAAGTCTAAACTTAGGAAAAATAAAATATTAATAGGTATTAATATAAAACTGGGTTAGAAGGTTCCAAAAGTCATGGATCAAGCCAAATCTAATACTAGTTGTTGATTAGAGATTTAATCTCGGTCGTTGAAGGACCAACAGGAAAAGTATAAGAAGAGGCTTGAGGGTCAGTTGGAGAACATACTGAGGGAGACTAGTGAGTTCGATTTCTGGAGCAGGGTTAGTTGAGAAATTCAAACTAGTGGTTTGGAGAGCAGCAGGAGGCAACAAGTACGGAACAGGGAGCCAGGAGCAACAGCGGAAGAAGACCAGCACATAGGTTGGAGAAACGGATGCAGAGGTAGCAACAGAATGCGCAGTTAGTGGAGGGGTTGCATGGGTGACGCAGAGAGGCCCAGGGCTGACATAGATAGGTAGTGGCTGACACAAAGTGTCTGGGAGCTACGCAGAGGTCAGCCAGGCTGACGCTGAGATTGGGAGAAGTGCGGGAGAATTTTTCTCTTTGTTGGGTAAGCCAATTTGATTTCTGGAGTGGGGTTAGTTGAGAAATTCGAACTAGTGGTTTGGAGAGCAGCAGGAGGCAACAAGTATGGAACAGAGAGTCAGGAGCAACAACAGAAGAAGACCAGCACAGAGGTTGGAGAGGCAGATGCAGAGGCAGCAATAGAATGCGTAGTCAATGGAGGGGTTGCATGGGTGACGCAGAGAGGCCTAGGGCTGACACAGATAGGCAGTGGCTGACACAAAGTGTCTGGGAGCTACGCAGAGGTCAGCGAGGCTGATGCTGAGACTGGGAGAAGTGCTGGAGAATTTTTCTCTTTGTTGGGTAAGCCAGTTTGGCACCCTGTTGTACTGAAGAATTGTTGAATAATAAAATCCTCCTTTGTTGCATCGATTTTCCCACATTGGGTTTTTCCAGGGTCTGTTGTCCAAAATATCTGTGTCGATGTGTTGATTCTTGTGCATGTGTTTGTTTCTCTATTATGGTGTGATATCTGCAACAGAATTTATTTTAATGTTTAATAAAGGAATTTCATAAATAACTTATTGGAAAATAAGTAGGTAAAGTAAATCAATTATTGTGGTGATAGAATTTTCACAAAACTTCAAGGTGATATCCCACATGGTTCTACCCTTGATCTTGGAGACATAACTATATAGTTTACAAGTGTAATTGTTTACATCAATGATACAAACCTATCACCTAGCCTAGAGCTCTTCAATGGGAGCTACTACAAACAAATTTTGAGCATGAAACCCATGACTCAAATTTACGAAGTATTTTGCTAGATACAATTTACATCATTTACATTGGAATGTGTCATTTTGAAGATCGAACCTAGTTACACTTTCTTCAACACTCCCTCTTAACTAGGGAGGTATTCATGAATACATGATACTTGGACAATTTTTCAAGTTCACAGAAGATTTCTCATAAGAAGATCGGATTTGCATTCCATCTTTTATAGCATCATTTCAACCAACATTGTTTTCATATAGCAAGGCCTTGACTAACAACTCTATCTCTCACTTAGATCAGAGCACAATTTTGGCGAGACTAATGACTGATAGACACATATCATCATTGTCTCTCTTAGGGTCATACCCTCCCGGGTGTTCTCCGAGTATGCCCTACTAGGACTATTCTCATCTTGGGTTCACAACCCTCAAGAATATCGATCCTCTTGCCCACTCTTGTCTTGGATGCCCTACGACATCCTCAAAGAGTGTCGGATGCTAGATGATTACACAATCCTCCATTCTTTCGTCCAAACTGAAGTCAAGAATGTCGTGTCTAACTCTCCCTCTTAACCAGTGATCAGTTCCAAGTTTCTCTTTACTTAGAAACTTACTCATGTTCGTTTACTCATAGGAACCTTCCAGAGCTCCCTCTTAAATAGGGACTCTATCATCAGTACTTTATAGGGTCTTCTAGTTGATTGATGATTCAAGACCTCGATGCCATCAATTTCTTCATATGTAGGGTTCAACCATCCATCATTTTCCTTCATCATGTTATTCCTTCTTTCCTGGAAAGTATCCTCCTTGGATTTACATCCGGGGCTTCGTTCATAGGGCCATCTATCTCCACCTTTCTTTCAACATTGATTGCTCTAGATTACAAGGTACATAGTTGTGACATCCTTCACAACTCTTCTTACCATGGCCCTGCACACATACCCAGATTTATCTATCCCAAAAGGTCTATAAACAAATCACATATTATCTTTTTGGTGATGGCCCTTTCCAATGACATCTTCCTGTAGATATCAACACCCTACATACATGTTAACACATCTCCCAAATATATCTATTGTCAAGGGTCTTCATCTTTTTAGACTTTCATCAGAGTCTCCATATCTTTCTGGGAGATTTCCTAGTCAAATCTTCTTGATTCTTTTCATGTTGATTGCCTTAATTATGGTTGCATATTTCACGATCTCTCACACCTTCCATTCCCAGGAGCTTTTCAATCAGAGTTTCTTAATTGTAGTCAGCCACCTCATACTCCATATGAGTACATATTGTGTTGATTTCATCTGGTGTGACTTAAGCCTTCTTGCATCCTTTCAGAGGAGGAGATCCTTTTTCTCTTGATCATGCTTGATCCATGTTACCTGCAACCATATGACATGATATTATAATGTTAAACACAAGTATACATATCTCATTTATCTTGAATCATACCATGATTCTTGCAGCAGACTTCTTGAGGGATCTATGACCTGCAACAGAGTTGTCTTGATCCTTACATGTTCTCTTAGCACCATCATTCTGACTTATATGACCTTGGATTCTTCACATAGGATATTTGCCTGTAAAACCTCTTCAAAGATTCGGAGAGCCAAAGTGTTCTCATCTTAGGCTTTCCTACACGTAGCAATTTCATTCCTTCCGAGAATCCTTACATAAAGAAATACAACATACTTTATCATAACCATTAACAATATTTCTAGAGGATTCAACATATCTTCATGTTGGAATTTTTAAGTTTAACTCGTTAGAAATTCTTCGTGTACTATCTGATTTATTTCTTCCTACTTGTTCAATTACTTAACAAGTTATTTACCATCTGATTTATTTCTTCCTACTTGTTCAATTACTTAACAAGTTATTTACCATGTAAATACTGAAAATCAATACAAGTACAATATCAACACATACAAATCACCAACTGAAGGAAAAATAAGCACACAAGTGACATCGTTGTTTTTGGACTAATGTCCTCGGTAAAATCCAATGCGGGAAAACCGGTGTAGCTATTCAGAGGGTTTTATTATTATGCAGTTTCAGAATACAACTTGGGTGCCAGAAATGGCTCACCCAACAAAGAATGCCCTCGGCAGTAGTACCTCACAGTTGGAGACATATATTCCGGCTAAATCACCAAATGAACAATCCCATAGCAACAATGCAGCTTCTACTGCTCTGCGTCACTTTGATAAGGATTGCGTTACCCTATCCAGCTCTCCAGCTCCAATCTGTCCCACGAAAAATCTCTCAGTGCTGCCTCTAGGCCTTGTGTCAGCCTCTCTGGCCCATTGTCAACCTCTCTGGCCCAACGTCAACCTCTCTGGGCTCTGTGTCAACCTGTAGAGCCTCTGCATCTCACACGCTGTCCCTCTTTCGCTCTGCGCAGCTCCTGGCTGCCTCTGCGTGGCCTCTACATGGCTTTGCATCAACCTCTCCCGACTTCTGCGTTGATCCTCCTGATACTAACTCTGCCTCTCTGCTTTGTATTCACTGCCCCTTCACTGCAGCTCTGATCACTCAATCACTCACTCGATTTCCTCAGCAAACCTTGCCCTAGAAAAATCGAGTTCTTAATCTCTCGCGGTGTGTTCTCCAATTGACCCTCAAGCCTCCTCTTATACTTTTCTCGTTGGTCCATCAACGACCGAGATTAAATCTCTAATCAACGACTAAGATTAGATTTGGCTTGATACATGACTTTTGGACCATTCTAACTCAATTTTATATTAATTCACATTAATATTTTATTTTTCCTAAGTTTAGACTTAGGAACTCCATAAAAAATATTAATTATTTGAATATCTCCCAAATTGGTTAGATTCTGCCCAAACCATTTCTAGGTCTTGAAGATTTCATGTGCTTTAGCCTCTCCACCAATTTTCGTGGCTAGAGCACATCTGATGCTACCCCAAATCAACACTCCCTCTTAGTGAGGATTGTGCTCTAGTAATACTCCTCACTGGGGATCACCTTGATTATCTGGCATCGGTCCCTGTGCTGATGCTAGGCCTGTT
>APFE030315657.1:0-10016 GCA_000404065.3 Pinus taeda | reverse complement strand
TAACTAAATAAAAAAGACTCTACCGTGAAACAATTTTAACCTATCAATTAAACACACCAATGAATTTAATGGCTCAACCTCAACCTCAACCAACTTCCTTACCCTTCCTTCTCACCGGTTTATTAAATTTTCAAATTAATAATGAATACATTTTCAAAATATTCATACAGCTCTCTTATCATTGGTTTGTTTTAAAAATTAATAATAATCAACCTCAGCTCAGCTCTTTCGAGTCAATTGAGAATTCTCTGTTATGCAGCCCTCTTTAGCTTCGCTTCAATCCTCCTGTATCATTTACAACCTTCTTTGAGGATTCAACACCCCATCAAGTCTGGATCCGGTCTTAGGCAGTCAGTTATGGCCCTCTACCATTCGTACTGGTTTTTTTTTCCAGAGATAGTTAAACATATAAAATGAAATGAAATACTTTTTATTTTACTTTTCATTGAGTGGAAAAACCTATCCCACCTTTTAAAAATCAAATTTAATTATATATTTAATTACCATATATATAATCATGATTCATAAAATCTATTTTTATTTAAATTGTGTTTATTATTTTTTGGATTATGAAAAAATTAAAATAAAACTCTTATCTTATATTATGTTAATAATACCATTTTATGTGCATTATTTTTCTTGTAGGGCAGACTTTGTTTTTAGGAATAGCTTATATCTTTAGAAAAAGAGTGAAGGAAGGTAAATCCGTATTTGTTTTCATTATTTTAAATAAGTGATAGAAAAGATCATTATTTTTACATAAAAAGAAATAGATAATTTTCGTTATATCTTATTAAAAATATACATTTCCGAAGGTAAATTCGTATTTGTTTTCATTTTTTAAATATATAATGTAAAATATTATTATTTCTATTTATAAAAGAAATTGATAGTTTTCATTATATTTTATTAAAAATATACTATTTTTCTCTAATACGTGTGTCGGATTGCATGCAGATTAATTTATAGGAAAGACATCACTTCTAACTTTGCTAGGGTTTAGGTTTTGGGGTTTAGGGTTTATGTTTTTGTGTTTAGGATTTAGGGTTTTGTGTTTATGTTTTAGGGTTTATAACAGTTGAGTAAATTCTTTTAATAAACACTTAAATCAAAGTTACAAAATTCTTCCTAAATTGTTATAAAATTCATAGGGTTTATGGCTTAGGATTTAGGGCTTGGGGTTTAGGTTTTGGGGTTTAGGTTTTAGGGTGTATGGTTTAATATTTACAACAATTTAGTAAATTCCCTTAATAAACACTTAACTAAAAGTTACAAAATGCTTTTAAGAATGTTATAAAATGCCTATGGTTTAGTGTTTAGTTTACAAGGTTTATTGTTTAGGGTTTAGGGTTTATGGTTTAGTGTTTATGGTTCAAGTTCAGGGTTTATAACACTTTAGTAAATTAATTTAATAAATACTTAAATAAAAGTTACAAAATGCTTGTTAAAACGTTATAAAATGCTTAGAGTTCAGGGTTTATGGTTATAACACTTTATTAAATGCTTTTGATAAACACGTTAAAAAGTTACAAAAATGTATTTTAAAATGTTATAAAATTCCTAGTGTTTAGGGATAGGGTTTATGGTTGAGGGTTTGGGATTTATAACACTTTCAGAAATTCTTTTAATAACATAAAAAAAAGTTACAAAATGCTTGTTAAAATGTTATAAAATGCTTAGGCTTTAGGGTTTAGGATTTAAAATTCTATAAAATGCACATGGTTTAGTGTTTAGGGTTTATAACAATTTAGTAAATGCTTTTAATAAACACTTTAAAAAAGTAAGAAAACGCTTGTGAAAATGTTATAAATTACTCAGGGTTTAGAGTTTAGGGTTTAGGGTTTATAAAACTTTAGTAAATCCTTTTAGTAGACACTCAGAAAAAAGTTACAAAATACTTGCTAAAAAATTATAAAATGCTTAGGGCTTAGGTTTGAGGTGAACTTTAGTAAATTATTTTAATAAACACTTTAAAAAAAGTCACAAAACTCTTGTGAAAATTTTATAAAATTCTTAGGCTGTATGTGTAGGGTTTACAAAACGCTTATTAAAATGTTATAAAATGTTCACGTTTTTAAATGTTACAAAAAACTTGCTAAATTCTAATAAAATGCTTAGGATTTAGGGTTTATAACAATTTAGTAAATTCTTTAAATAAACACTTCAAAAGAAAATTTACGAACACTTCTTAAAATGTTATAAAATACTTAGGGTTTAGGGTTTGGGGTTTAAAATTTTATAAAGTTCTTATGGTTTAGGGTTTAGTTTGGGGGGTGTGGGTATTAGGGTTTATGGTTTATGGTTTTGAGGGTTTAGGGTTTTTTATTGTTTAGGGTTTTTTTAGGGTTTTTAGGGTTTAGGTTTTTTTAGGGTTTAGGGTTTGGGGATTAAGGTTAGGGGTTTATTGATTAGGGGTTTAGGGTTTATAGAACTTTAGTAAATGGTCTTAGTAAACACTTACATAAAATTCACAAAACACTTTTTAAAATGTTATAAAATCATTATGTTTTAGGGTTTGGGGTTAAGGGCTCAGTGTTTAGGTTTTGCGGTTTAGGGTTTAGAGTTTATAAGACCTTAGTAAATGCTTTCAAGCTTTAGGCTTTAACGTTTAGAGTTTATGAGACCCTAGTAAACGATTTTAGGGTTTATCCTTAAGGCTTTAAGCATTAGGATATAGGGTTTGGGGTTTGGGGTGTAGGTTTTATAACACTTTGGTAAATTCTTTTAATAAACACTTAATTAAAAGTTATAGAAAACATTCTGAAATATTGTAAAATTCTTAGTGTTTAGCATTTATCATTTGGTGTTTACAGTTTGGGATTTAGGGTTTCAGGTTTTAGGTTTTAGTGTTTGTGGTTTATGATTTATAATGCTAAAGTTACAAAATGCTTTTTAAAATATTAAAAAAAATAGCATTAGGGTTTAGGGTTTAGGATTTATAACAGTGGTAAATTATTTTAATAAACACTTAAATAAATGTCTAAAATGCTTTTCAATATGTCCTAAAATTATTAGGGTTTAGGTTTTAGTGTTTGAGGGTTTAGGGTTTAGGGTTTTAGATTTATGGTTTAAGGTTTACAAAATAAAAGTTACACTTAAATTAAAGTTGCATAACACTCTTTAAAATGTTATAAATTAATTAGGGTTTAGTTTTCATGGTTTAGGTTTTAGGGATTAGGGTTTAAAGTTTATAAGACTTTAGTAAATTCTTTTAATAAACACATAAAATAAGTTACAAAACACTTTTTAAAATTTTATGAAATGGCTAGGGATTAGGTTTTAGGATTTGGGGTTTAGGATTTAGGGTTTAAGGTTTATTACACTTTAGTAAATTGTTTTAATAAACACTTAAAAAAATGTTACAAAACACTTTTTGATATGCTATGAAAGGCTTAGGGTTTAGTGTTTATCGGTTTATGATTTATAGTTTAGGGTTTAGCTTTCATGGTTTACGGTTTATAACAGCATAGTAAATTATTTTGATAAAAACTTATGTAAAAGTTACCAAAGTCTTTTCATAATGCTATAAAATTCTTAGTGCTTAGGGTTTATAACACTTCAGTAAATTCTTATAATAAAAAGTTAAAATACACTTGTTAAAATGTTATAAATTACTTAGGGTTTAGGGTTAAGAGTATAGGGTTTATAAGAATTTAGTAAATCCTCTTAACAAACACTTAAACAAAAGTTAGAAATTTTTTTAGGATGTTATAAAATGCTTAGAGTGTAAGGTTTGGGGTTTATGGTTTGGGGTTTGGTGTTTAGAGTTTAAGGTTTAGAATTTATAACACTTTAGTAAATGATTTTAATAAACACTTAAATAGAAGTTAAAATATGTTTTTTAAAATGTTATAAAATTATTAGTGTTTAGCGTTTAGCATTTAGGGTTTATGGTTCAGGGTTTCTGGTTTACATTTTAGGATTCACGGTTTATAACACTTTATTAAATCCTTTTAATAAACACTTAAACAAAATTACAATATGCTTTTTAAAATCTTATATGCTTAGGGTTTAGGTTTTAATGTTCACGATTTGGGCTTTAGGGTTTAAGCTTTAGGATTTAGGGTTTATGGTTTATGGTTTAGGGTTTGGGGTTTAGTGTCGAGGGTTTAGGGTTTATAAGAATTTATTAAATTATTTTAATAAACACTTTAAAAAAATTTCAAAATAATTTTTATAATGTTCTAAAATGATTAGGTTTTAGGGTTCACAGTTTGGGATTTAGGGTTTAGGGTTTAAGGTTTGGGATTTTGGGTTTAGGTTTAGGCTTAATTGTTTAGGGTCTACAACATTTTGGTAAATTCTTTTAATAAAAACTTAAATAAAAGTTACAAAACAATTTTTAAAATGTTATAAAATGGTTAGGGTTTAGGGCCTATAGTTTAGGGTTTAGGGTTTATGCTTTGTGGTTTAGGGTTTATGTTTTTGTGTTTATGGTTTAGGGTTTATAACACTTTAATAAGTACTTTTAATAAACACTTAAGTAAAGGTTACACAATTCTTCTTAAACTATTATGAAATTCTTAGGGTTTATGGTTTAGGGCTTGGGGATTACGGTTTAAGGTTGAGGTTTTTGGGGTTTAGGTTTTAGGGTCTATGGTTTAAGTTTTATAACAATTTAGTAAATTATTTTAATATGCACTTAAATAAAACTTACAAAAATATTTTTAAAATGTTATAAAATGCCTACGGGTTTAGGGTTTAGTTTATAGGGTTTAGGGTTTATTGTTTAGGGTTTAGTGGTTAGGGTTTGGTGTTTAAAGTTTATAAAAATTTATTAAGTTCTTTTAATAAACACTTAAAAAATGTTACAAAACAAGTTCTAAAATGTTATTAAATGATTAGGGTTTAGAGTTTAGGGTTTTGGGTTTAGGGTTTAGGGTTTATTGTTTAGGGTTTGGTGTTTAGGGTTTGGGGTTTAGGGTTTAGGGTTTCGGGTTTGGGGTTTCGGGTTTGGAGTTTTGGGTTTGGGGTTTAGGGTTTAGGGTTTAGGGTTTAGGGTTTGGGGTTAAGGGTTAGGGTTTAGGGTTTAAGTTTTATAAAAAATTATTAAGTGCTTTTAATAAACACTTAAAAGGGTTTTTTCTTTTCTACGTTAAGACTAACCTAAGTACCCACGGGGGATTTGAACTGGTGACCTATCGCAAGGAGTGCTTTAACAATGCACCCATTCACCTTCAATCCAAAGCCCCGTGGGCCAACACTTAAAAAGGGTTACAAAACACTTTTTCAAATTTTATTAAATGATTAGGGTTTAGATTTTAGGGTTTGCGGTTTGCGGTTTAGGGTTTATTGTGTACGGTTTAGGGTTTAGTGTGTAGGGTTTAAGGTTTAGGTTTTATAACACCTTGGTAAATTCTTTTAATAAAAACTTAAATAAAACTTACAAAACTATTTTTAATAGATCATAAAAAGCCTAGGTTTTAGGGTTTAGGGTTTGGGGTTTGGGGATTAGGGTTTAGCATTTAGAGTTTAGGGTTTACTGTTTATAACACTTCAGTAGCTTATTTTCATAAAAAATTAAATAAAAGTTAGAAAAATCTTGTTAAAGTGTCATAAAATGCTTTGGGTTTAGCGTTTAAGGTTATAACACTTTATTAACTGCTTTTAATAAAAACTTAAAAAATTTACAAAAATGTATTTTGAAACGTTATAAAATTCTTAGTGTTTGGGGATAGGGTTTATGGTTTTTGTTTGGGATTTATAACATTTGGATAAATTATTTTAATAAGAACATTAAAAAAAGATACAAAAAGATTGTTAAAATGTTATAAAATGCTTAGGCTCTAGGGTTTAGGATTTAAAATTATATAAAATGCTCATGTTTTAGAGTTTATGATTTATAACGCTTTAGTAAATCCTTTTACTAAACACTTAAAAAAAGGTAAGAAAATGTTTGTTAAAATGTTATAAAATACTTAGGGTTTAGAGTTTAGGATTTAGGGTTTATGGTTTTGGATTTAAAATGTTATAAAATGGTTACAGTTTGAGATTTAGGGCTTATAACATTTTAGTAAATGCTTTTCATAAACACTTCAAAAAAATTTACAAAAAGCTTTTTGAAATGTCATTGAATGCTTAGAATTAGGTTTAGGGTTTAGAATGTTGTAAAATGCTTAGGTTTTAGAGCTTAGGGTTAAGGATTTATAAAACTTTAGTCAATCCTTTTAATAAACACTTAGGAAAAAGTTACAAAACACTTGCTAAAAAGATATAAAATGCTTAGGGTTTAGGTTTGAGGGAAACTTTACTAAATTCTTTCAATAAACACTTTAAAAAAGTTACAAAACTCTTGTTAAAATTTTGTAAAATTCTTAGGGTGTAGGTTTTAGGTTTTTTGGTTTTGATTTTGGGTTTTAGGTTTAGGGTTTAGGGTTTAGGTTTTAGGGTTTATAGCGCTTTAGTAAATGCTTTTAATAAACACTTAAATAAAAGTTACAAAATTATTTTCAAAATGTTATAAAATTCTTAGGATTTACAGTTTATGCTTTAGGATTTAGGGTTTGGGGTTTCAAGTATAGAGTTTATGGTTTGGAGTTTATAACAATTGAGTAAATTCTTTTAATAAACACTTGAATAATAGTTACAAACTACTTTTCAAAATGCTATAAAATGCTTAATGTTTATGGTTCAGAGTTAAGGGTTTGAGGTTTATTGTTTGGGGTTTAGGGTATAGGTTTTAGGGTTTTGAATTTAGGGTTTATAACACTTCTGTAAAATCTTTTAGTAAACACTTAAATAAAATTTACAAAGTGCCTTTTAAAATGTTATAAAATTCTTAGCATTTATAGTTTAGGGTTTAGGGTTAGGGTTTGGGGTTTATGGTGTAGGGTTTAGCGTTTGGGTTTAGGGATTAGGGTAGAGTGTTTAAGGTTTATAAAACTCTTAGGGTTTAGGGTTTATGGTTTATAACACTTTAGTAAATTCTTTTAATGAGAAATTAGATAAAAGTTACAAAACCATATTGAAAATGCTATAAAATGTTGAGGGTTTAGGGTTTTAAGTCTAGGGTTTAATGTTTAGAGTTTAGAGTTTAGGGATTATAACACTTTAATAAATGATTTTAATAAACATTTAAATAAAATTTACAAAACACTTTTTCAAATGATATAAAATACGTTGGGTTTAGGGCTTACAGTTTAAGGTTTCGCGTTAAGGGTTTATGGATTACAGTTTAGGGTTTACCGTCTATAGAACTTTAGTAAATATTTTTAGTAAACACTTAAATAAAAGTTACAAAACATTTTTAAAATTGTCAGAAAATGCTTAGGGTTTAGGTTTTAGGGTTTAGAATTTAGGGTTTCGGGTTAAGGGTTTAGGGTTTCGGTTCATGGTTTAGGGTTCATGGTTTTGGGTTTATAACACCTTAGTAATTTTTTTAATAAACACTTAAATAAAAGCTATAAAACACTTTTTAAAATGTTATAAAATTCTTAGGGTTTAGTGCTTAGGATTTGGGGTTTAGGGTTTATGGTTTAGGGTTTGGGGTTTAGGGTTAAGGGTTTAGGGTGTAGGGATTAACCACCCATGTTAAGTGGGTATCAACTGCTACATATTAGACTTAATGAATTCATCCCATGGAGCCTCATGGAGTTATGAAGAAAAGTAAATAAAAGGAAAAATGTTTATGAATAAGGGTGGAAAAACAAGGGTTTATGGTTTAGGGTTTTCTCCATCCTACACTCACATACCTAGGTGTGGTCTTCTATTATTATAGCACTGATAAAATTCTTAGGTTTCATGGTTTAAGGATTAGGGTTTTGGGTTTGGGGATTAGAATTTAGGGTTTATAACAATTTAGTAAATTCTTTTAATAAGCACTTAAATAAAATTGGCAAAACACTCTTTAAAATGATATAAATTAATTAGGGTTTAGGTCTTAAGTATTAGGGTTTAAATTTTATAACACTTTAGTAAATTCTTTTAATAAACACATAAAAAAAGTTACAAAACACATTTTAAAATGTTATGAAATGTTGTGTTTAGGTTTTAGGGTATAAGGTATAGGGTTTATGCCGGTTTGGGGTTTATGGTTTAGGGTTTGTAACACTTTACTAAATTTTTTAATAAACACTTAAATAAAATTTACAAAACGCTTTTTGAAATGTTATAAAAGGTTTATGGTTTAGAGTTTAGGGTTTGGGTTTTCCGGTTTAGGGTTTATAGTTTAGGGTTTAGTTTTTATGGGATAGGGTTTATAACACCTTAGTATATTAATATCATAAAAACTTAAGTAAAAGTTACAAAACTCTTTTTAGAATGCTATAAAATGCTTAAGGTTTAGGGTTTATAAGACTTTAGTAAATTCTTATAGTAAACACTTAAATAAAAGTTAAAAATGCTTTTAAAATGTTATGAATTGCTTAGGGTTCAGGGTTAAGAGTGTAGTGTTCATAAGAATTTAGTAAATCCTCTTAATAAACACTTGAATAAAAGTTTTTTTTTTAAGATGTTATAAAATTCTTAGGGTTTAGAGTTTAGGGTTTATGGTTTGGGGTTTGGAGTTTAGAGTTTAGGGTTTAGGGTTTATAGCAATTTAGTAAATGATTTTAATAAACACTTAAATAGAAGTCACAATATGTTTTTTAAAATGATATAAAATTATTAGTGTTTAGAATTTAGGGTTTACGGTTTAGAGTTTAGGGTTTAGGGTTTAGGGATTATCCCTTGGCATTTAGGGTTGAGGGTTTATAGCACTGTCATAAATTATTTTAATAACCACTTAAATAAAAACTACAAAGAACTTTTTACAATGTTATAAAATTCTTAGTGTTTAGGGTTTAATGATCATGGTTTGGAGTTTAGGGTTTAAGGTTTAGGGATTAGGGTTTAGGGTTTGGGGTTTATGATTTACGGTTTAGGGTTTATAAGAATTTAGTAAATTATTTTAATAAACACTTAACTAAAAGTGTCAAAATAGTTTTTAAAATGTTATAAAATGATTAGGGTTTAGGGTTTAGGGTTTGGGATTTATGGTTTAGAGTTTATGGTTTGGGGTTTAAGGTTTGGAGTTTGGGTTTATTTTTGGGGTTTATTGTTTAGGGTCCACAACATTTTAGTAAATTATTTTAATAAACACTTAAACGAAAGTTACATAACAATTTTTAAAATTTTATATAATTGTTATGGTCTAGGGTTTATGGTTTAGGGTTTTGTGTTTATGGTTTCACGTTTAGCACACTTTATTAAATCCTTTTAATAAACACTTAAATAAAAGTTACAAAATTCTTCTTAAACTATTATAAAATTCTTAGGGTTTATGGTTTAGGTTTTAGGGCTTGGGGATTAGGGTTTAGGGTTTAGGTTTTGGGGTTTAGGTTTTAGGGTGTATGGTTTAAGGTTTATAACAATTTAGCAAATTTTTTAATAAAAAATTAAATAAATGTTACAAAATTCTTTTAAAAATGTTATAAAATGCTTAGGCTTTAGGGTTTAGTTCATAGGGTTTATGGTTTATAAAACATTATTAAGTTATTTTAAAAAACACTTAAAAAATGTTACAAAAGACTTTTGAAAATGTTAATTAATGATTAGTGTTGATAGTTTAGGGTTTGGTGTTTAGGGCTTAGGTTTTAAGGTTTAGGTTTTATAACATCTTATTAAATTCTTTTAATAAAAAAGTTACAAAATTATTTTTAATAGATCATAAAATGCTTAGATTTAAGGGTTTAGGGTTTGGGGTTTGGTGTTTAGGGTTTAGTGTTTAGAGTTTAGGGTTTGGGGTTTATAACACTTCAGTAAATAAATTTCAAGATAAATTGATACTTCAAGGAAATGAAAAAACATCCACTATAATTCAAAATGCCGACCAAGAATTTTCCACAGAAAAGGAAGAGTTAAAAAAAAACATTATATCACAGAGCCCAATGTTTTTAATATTTTCCTAATATATTTTTCACCCACATGAAATCAAACATAAAATCAATAATCTCTAATTTGAGAATTGTACTCCCAACAAGTAACTCAACCTCGAACAATGTCTGCCCATGAGAATTAGGTTTTATAGGAGAAAAATA
>APFE030315650.1:0-12461 GCA_000404065.3 Pinus taeda | reverse complement strand
AATATAATTATCAATTTTTTGGATTTCCATAAATCTTTGTACTGTCAATTTAACATAAATCCACTTAATAAAGAATACGTATAAGAATTGGACAAGTCATCAAACTAATCGAACTCAAAACTAGCAATGGGATACGAATTGGATCAGAACCTAGGAAAAAAGGTAAACTGATATACAGACACACAAACACAAATTTTAAATTATACAAATAAATGAATACGTATCACTTGAATTTTAATAAATATTTTTAAATTTAATCACTATATAATAACATATAACATTGTTAATAAGACCATTTCCTTTTCTCTCATATTACCTTTTTATATTGCAATTTTTTTATTATTGCAAAGCAAAAACCAGAGTACCAAAAGTGATCAAAACTATATAGTAACATTGTTAATAAGAGCATTTCCTTTTCTCTCATCTTACCTTTTTATATTGCAAATTTTTTACCTCTTTATATTACAACTTTTTTTACCAGAAATGATTAAAACTATATAGTAACATATGAAATTTTTAATAATGCCATTTCCTTTACTCTTATCTTACCTTTTTATATTTCACTTTTTCTATTATTGCAAAACATATGGTACCAAAAATTATGAAACTTTACTCAATACCACCAATTCTATTTTTTATATTGCCTTCGTTTTTTGAATTCACCCCTAAAGCTGTATATAAATCTAACATAGTTTAGTTTTCATCACAATTCTCTCTGTATTATTTCCTTTTTGTTTTTCTTTTCAATTTACCCTTATAATCTATCTTTGATGACTTTTATAAGTCTCCAAAACGTCTTTCTTAAAGAAGGCCCAACCATAAACCGTAAGGCAGGTGGAGCAACTCAAGTGTAAATGGATATGAAAGGAGGCATGTTTTTTTTTATATATAAATAAATAACCCTTTAGTCAATTATGGAATTCTCTCCGTGTTGTCGGCCCCTCTCCATTTCTCGCTCTGCGTGTTCCGGGCAACATGGAATTTTTTTTAAGTTTTTTTGCTTTTTCCCATTCATGGACAAAGTGCACTGAACTTCTTATTATTATTAAATGTAACGCCATTCTCGGATTTTATGTTTTTTGCTTTTTCCAATTCATGGAGAAAGTGCGGTGAACTTAATATTAAATGTAACGCCATTCTCGCTCCACCGACTTCATTATTTTAATATTCAGTGGCCGCATCCCTTTACTAAATTCTCTATTATCAATGATTTCTTATATGCATTCATTATTTTACTTTACACTCCAACATCGCGAAATACTCGACGCCGGCAGCACGACTTTCTTACCCGCCCTGCGTTCCCGGACAACACGGCCACACTAATTACCCCTTTACTCAATACGGTGACTTTCTTACCATGTCCCACGTCTCTCCCACGGCAATACCTCTTTCAAATTTACATTTTCCTTTTAACGTTTTCACGAATTTTGTTTCTTCATTGGAGTTTCTCTAACAAAAAATTCAAAAAACGTTTATTTTCCCACTAAACAAAGAGCAATAATCAAATTTTCTGGTGAGAATAATGGTAGAAACTTTTAAATGTAAGAATTCCCTTTCTCTGGTGAAATAATAGATTCCTCTAGAACAAACCCTTCATAAATACCTTTTTTATTCAATTGATTGAAATAGGTAAGTGCCTTTTGTCTAGTACTCTCTGGGTTATTAAACTTAAGGGCACATGTAAAGCTACTCATAGACAAAAAAGAGCAGAGTGAATGAATGTCAAATGGATATCACATTGAGGAATCTCTTCAGATTTTCTCATGTGGTCCTTCTACAATTGACAAGGTAGTAGGAACTTTCTCAACTCCAACAATTATCTTGCCATAATTCCTCTTTGAACGACCAATATTCCACTGCTTTAAATATTTGTAGCTCATTTTTGTGATAATGAGTTGTTCTCATCATGTAAACATGTATCGTAATGATTTCCAAAGTTTCAAGCATTGTCTTATAATTGTCAACATTGTCGTCGCAAAGTGTATCTTCAGTGTCACTTGGAGTGAATTGTTGCAATATTGTCACAATGAAGAAAGTATGTTTTTCATTTGTTCTGAGTGTCCTGTGTTGTGTCATCAAGTGATATAAGTGTTTGGTCATGCTCAAGTCTTCTTCTTGTTCAACTTCACCTCATCAATCTCACACTTAGTAAAAATTGGGAAAACTCCCTGACCAGGCCTCTTAGCCTCATTCAGCCTTCTCTGCGCACTACGCAGTCTCAAGCCTCAACCTTGAGTTCTTGAACTGTGCAACTGCATAATCACTTTGCCTCTCTCCCTCCAAAACTGTGAATTGGGCAACTTCAAGCCTTAAGCCTCAAGATTGAGGCCTTGAACCCTTTAATTGCGCAATCTCTTAATGTATTCTCCTGTCTAAATTGCGCATTGGGTAACTTCAAGCCTCAAGCTTGACCTCTTGGGTTCCTCAACTGCATAGTCACTTATCCCAGGCCTTCAAAACTGCACATTGGACAGTCTCAAGACTCAAGCCTCCAACTTGAGCCCTTGAGAGCCTCAATTGTGTAGTCCCTCTGTCGAGGCCTCTAGGACTATGCATTGAACAGTCTCAAGGCTCAAGCAATTTTTTTTGTATTTAATTTGTTTCATGATCAACAATTGATATTCACTATACATTTTTTTTGTATTTAATTTTTTTCATGATCAACAACTGATATTCATTGCGGAGCCCCCTCATATGCCCAACAATTACTTGGTGGGGGAGGGGGATCTGTAATTTGTCAACACTGTGGTTAAATCCCCCATAAATTCCTCAGTGTCCTTTGAATGAATAGCCACCCTCATGGATCGAAAGCTCCATATCCATATGAATTCTTCAACATTAAATATAAAATACAACACAACATTCTATAATTTTAAATCGCTTGTTTCCAAAACTTATGCCTGGTTTTCTCAATGTAAATATTGTTTCAATCTTTTATTCAAAGTTATCAGTCAAAAAATTTAGATTACATGGAATGACATTCATTACTTTCAATGGCCGATGGAAAAATTGTCAATAAAGCCAATCTTTTATGTTGTTATTTCTTTCTCAATTATTTCACAACAAAGACTAAGGTAGGTGTAAATGTAAACAAATTTCGGTAACAATATGGAAAAATTGATTAATTTTAATTATATAATTTGCAAGTCTAAGTCGGTCCATTTTCTTTCCACATGTGCACGACACCGACAACTTTGTGTGAGGTGAAGATTCTGTAAATTATGAGAAGAGTTTGAAAATTCTGAAAATTCTGAAAATTGTGAGGTGAAATCCCCCTCGCGCCTCCCACCCTCTGTCAACAAAGGGGAAGGAGCCCGCCTCTGCAGTCACTCCTGTTAATTCTCCCACTTCATCGCCCGCCAATCCCTTTGACAGTGACATTGACCTCCTCCTTCATCATAAATCTGTGGAACTTGAGCCACTTACCATCCACAAGCCTTTCCATCGTGCCTCTCCCATTATCAGTCCGGCGTCCGGCAAAAACATCACTGTCAGGAAGACATCCAAGGGTGGCTCTCGCCACTTTCGCAGAAGGTCACAATGTCCTGAGCAGGGGGTTCGTTCTTTATCTCTGGTCGACGTCCCGATTTTTGATATGTCTTCTCCTCAGACACAGCCTCTTAGAGCAGATGCGGCTGGTCCATCTATTCCATGATGGACATTGTTTCCATGAACATTCGGGGGCTCGATGCTGGCCCCAAATATCTTGCACTAAAACATATTTTCATCTCTGCTCGGCCGAAGATCATTCTTATTCAAGAAACTATGCATGACAGACAGTCATCCATTACATACTTCCGGAGGATGTTCCCAACATGGTATATGGTGGCCATTGATGCATGTGGACACTCTGGAGGGCTCGCTGTTTTTTGGAATCCCCTTTGGATTCGTGCCATTGCCTATAAATGTTTTGCTGGCATTATGATTTCTGCCACTTTCCAGGGCACCGCCTCCCTATTCATATTCTAAATACATATGCTCCTTATGTGCACAGATATCCTTTCTAGGACTGTTTCTTTTCATCGGATCTATGTGAGATTCGACGTATGATGATTGTGGGGGATATAAATTTCACCCTCTATCCTGACGAAGTTTGGGGTGGTGGCAGGAAAATGGACCCGCTTGCAGACTTCTTAAGGAACCATCTATTGATCAGGAATTTCATCGATGTTGCTCCATCAGTACTAACTCATACTTGGGATAACGGTCGGTCCGGATGTGCCTATATTGCTAAGCGTATTGACCGTGTTATCATACACATGGACATTCTAGATTCTATGGGTATGCCTTTTCTTTCCATTGGGAACGAATCCATATATGACCACCGGCCCGTATACATACAATGGCGGCACAGTTTTTTTCGTCAGCATTATCCTTTCAAATTTGATAGAAAATTCATGGACGATCCGGGTTTAATCCTCGTCGTTTCTGATGCATGGAATGCCTCTGTTTATAACTCTTCTTCATCTCCCCCCTCCTTTAGAGATCGTATGTCCTACGTTCGATCTAAAGTCAAGTCATGGCAAATGGAAAAAAGGAAGCGCGACCGATCTTCTTTGCAGAAGATTCAAAATGAACTGGACCATATTCTCTCCTCAAATGATCCAAATTCTCTTTCTTTTAGCATCAGGTGCCAGATTGCTGAGTTATCCCGTCTCAAGATCCAACTATTAAAGAAGGAGGAATCCTCATGGCGTCTCAAGAGTAGGGCGTTATGGCTCAGGGAGGGAGATCAGAATACTAAATTTTTCCACAAATATGCAAATCACAGACGAGAGATGAATGCTATTTGGAGAATCTGTGATGGAGATGGTGGATATTTTTACTCTCATCAGGATATCACTGATGCTGCCCTCAAACACTTTAAAAATCAATACAGTCGGGGCATGGGCTGTGCCATACGAGACATTCTTTGAGGGATTGAATTATTTCCCACTATGTTTGATGATGATATAAACGACTCTATTTTCCAGCCGATTACTGAGGACAAGCTCCATGGGATCCTCAAGGCTTTTAGCAAAGACAAATGTCCTGGCCCAGACGGCTGGACCATATAATTCTTTATACAATTCTTTGACATTATCAAACATGACCTCATCCGGATGATTGAGGAATCCCGCATCTCTGGGCGCATTCATCCTCACACTTCATCCACTTTGATTGCTCTCATCCCAAAGAAGAGAGATGCAGAACCCTTTTCAGACTATAGACCGATCTCCTTGTGCAACATTTCTTTCAAGATCATATCAAAGATCATCGCGGAGCGCATAAAGGGCACTTTGGCCACTCACTTATCTAAGGATCAACATGCATTTCTAAAGGGCCGGAACATTTTGGATGCAGTGGCTTTTACTCAGGAATGTATCTTTTCCATGTTCTCCAAGAGCATTGACGGGGCAATTCTCAAAATTGATTTACAAAAGGCATATGAATGCATAGACTGGGGCTTCATCAGATGTCTATTGGCTAAGATTGGGCTTCGAGTCGAGATGATCCGCTAGATCATGGCTTGTATTGAAGACGTTAACTATGCTATCAATATCAATGGCATTCCATCTCCTTACTTCCGCGCTGAAAGGGGACTCCGCCAAGGATGCCCTCTTGCACCCATTATTTTTATCCTAGCCATGAATACGCTCAGTCTACACATTAACAAGGCAGTGGATGAACACCGATGTATTCCCATCAAGATTAGCAGGCACATATCTTTATCACACAATCTGTTCGTGGACGATGTCCTTCTATGCTCCATGCTTCACCTATCATCATGGGTCTACTTTTTTGACATCCTCAACAATTTTCAAAAGGCCACGGGACTTGTTATCAACAAAACCAAATCTATTTTATACTATAATGGGGCAAACATGGTAATGATTAACAGAATTGTTGATATGTTTGGTGTTCTCGCATATCTGATCCAGAATGGCATCACTTATCTCGGCTTCCACCTTAAAACACATAAATATTCGGCCACATACTGGGAATGGCTGATTGAGCGATATTATAAAAAAATATCATCATGGGAATTCCGGTCACTATTTCTGGCTGGTAGAGTGATTCTGGCCATGGCGGTATTATCACAACTATCTGTTTTTTGGGCACATTTGTTCTATTTACCCTCAAGCATCATTCAGTGTCTCAATAAGATCTCTGCAAACTTCATTTGGGGAGGCTCGTCCACTCACAAAAAAATTCATCTTGCAAAAATGAAGGACATATCTTTACCAAAACAACAAGGCAGATGGGGCTTAAAGGATCTTCGACTTTTTGGATGCGCGCTTATATGCCGCACTTTGTGGAGGGGCATCTTCGGTAGCAGTCCATGGAGCAATCTCATTCGACAGAAATACATGAAGGGCAGGAACATCGAGTTTTGGTACAGGCAAGGGACCATTGGGCCGCAGTATGGATCTGTTATATGGCTCAGCATGAGGAAGATTGAAACATTTTTCTTGTCCCGTTTACGATGGCGGATATATACTGGCAGTAGTGTCCTCATTGGCATCGACCCCATCGTTTGTGGTCTTGCTGATTTACACATACCAAGGGACCTCACCATTCATCTACAGCGGCATGGTATTTTCACTTGGGACAAAGTCATCAAAGAATGGCACGGCTCAACACCTATCTGGAAGGATGGCCATGATCTCAACCTGCTGGACATATTGGAGGGGAACTAGAAATTGATCAAGGACACATTATCCCAGGGGGGATCCCATCGTCATGGCCCGGCTGATCATCTCAACTGGACTGTTTGCAGTTTTCGGAGGCCTGTGTCTGTCAGAGATATATATTCATATATGATCAGCTCCAGATCGTCAAACTCTCCTCCACCTTTCCCTTTAGTTTTTTGGAAGGCGAAGTGTCCCCTTAAGATTATTCATTTTGCGTGGTTGGTCTACCACAATAAGAATATCTCATGGGACAATCTCAGGAAGCGCTCATGGCACGGCCCCAACAGATGTTCTATGTGTGAATCAGATGAAGAGACCAACCTTCACATGTTTTTCAAATGCCCATCCACTCTGCGGATCTGGTATGTACTGGAAAATACTTTTGATTTTCCACTGACTATTTTTGACTCTCCTCGTGCAGCTCTATTATGGTGGAGCAGACAAAATGGTAATCACCGATTTCTCATCCTCATATTTCTATGGACGGCATGGAAATGGCGGAACACACGAATCTTCAATGATTCCCACATGCCTATCTCTTTCATTTTGGACAATATCATGACTACATGGCACATGATATATGGATCTATTTGAATATGAATGTTTTTTGTTTTCCATATTAGACTATATGATGGTTATATACACTACCATGGCTCTCACTCTGTTGTTTTCATATCCACACATATGTCTTTTGATATGACTGATCTATATGTATCTGATGTGATACAAGATTATGTGCGATATGTGAAACATACATACATGTACATCTGTTTTTATATTTACTCAATATAATATATCATGCTTTTTTTTTCTCCTGAAAATTCTGAAAATTCTGAAAATTGTGAGGTGAAAATTCTAAAAATTCTGTAAATTGTGAGGTGAAAATTCTGTAAATTATGAAAATTCTATAAATTCTTTTAAATCATTATTTTCAAATTAATAGGAGAGACAGAAACATATGATCTCTTACTAAGTAGAGATTAAAAATGCCACTATAAAATTTTAGGCCCATGATGTGTGATTCTGTATATTCGTTGACATGTGTTTTTTAAATATAAATAAAATCTTTTTTAAGTAAAAAAATGGTATTTATATTAAAAGGAATATGCATGCTTATTTAAAGTTTTAATTTATATTTTTTAAGTAAAAAAATTGGTATTTATATTAAAAGGAATATGTATGCTTATTTAAAGTTTTAATTAAAAGTATGATAAACATGAATGATGTTAATCTTATTATGATCACTAGATTTATTGTTGATATTACATCAGAATGTGCTAAAAATTTCACTCGCTTTTCGTCATAAATAAAGAGTTTTGATATACACATTAGAAAATATAATTTCACATAAAGTAATTAAAATGACAAGGAAAAAAAAAGCGTAAATAAGATTTTTGAATCTTACACTTTTCAAAAGTATTTCAAAACAAGCCTTAAATAAACTATTTGAAGATTTATGTTAACTAATTTCCGTAATCAACTTAATCTATATCTATATATAAAAAGAAAATGTTAAAAGAAAATATTTTATGTTGTATATAATAGAATATCCAATGTTTTCCTCCAAGGTAAGGAAACATGATAACGACCCAAGACCTAGAGGCGTCTTGCATGAGCGAATGCCTACCCCCTTATGGACTACCAACATATTATTCCAGGTGCTTTGGTTTTCCTTGAATAAGGGTGATGAATGAACCCACATTCACAGATAGTAGCAAGAGATGGTTTTCCTCTACTGGTTTGACAATTGCATACTAGTTTGACAAGTGAGTTATATATATTTTCCTACTATTTATAGAATCAAATATAATTTAAAGTTAAAAAATAAATAGAAATATCAAAGTACTTCTTAATAAGAATAATAAGAGGGAGATGTGTATTCCATGCAACTCTTAATATAAAATTAATATGTGACTTTAAAAATATTGATAGTACTAATAATAATAAATATGATTTAATTCCTACTTAAATGTCCAACCATCATAGCCACCCCAATGAATGAAACAACATTAACTTGGAAACCCTAAGGAGTAGTTGATGTGCATTGTAGTGTTGCAGGTGTGTTGTTGGTTGGCATTGAGGTCAACCTCGTTGTTTGGGTTGTAGGTGAGTTAGTTATGCATGTGCATGTGTGACTGCAAGTGGCTTGTGTATGGTGGAGATGTGATGGATGGTCCTTGGCATGTCTACTAGCTTATAATAGCTTGGAGATGTGTTGATCCTCTTTATCATGTTGTTACATATAGGTATTGATGGCTGCTACAAGAGTTAGAGTTGAGGAGCCCTATTGGTTTGGTCTCCATGGTCTCCATGTTTAGGATTAGGCCTCCTATGGTTGATGATGTTATACCTTGGGTTTGGAGAGGATATACATGTGTTAGTGGATCCTTGAGATGGTTGTAAATGTGTTGGAGGATGTCTAACATGAATTGGAGCTACATCTTTGATGACTTTTATAAGTCTCCAAAACGTCTTTCTTAAAGAAGGCCCAACAATAAACCGTAAGGCAGGTGGAGAAACTCAAGTGTAAATGGATATGAACGAGGCATGTTTTTTTTTATATATAAATACATATCCCTTTAGTCAATTATGGAATTCTCTCTGTGTTGTTGCTCCTCTCCCTTTCTCGCTCTGCGTGTTCCGAACAACGTGGATTTTTTAAGTTTTTCACTTTTTCCAATTCATGGATTTTATGTTTTTCACTTTTTCCAATTCATGGACAAAGTGCACTGAACTTATTATTAAATGTAACGCCATTATCGCTCCACCGACTTATATGCATTCATTATTTTAATTGTCCATTTCTTTCATGTATTTTACTTTACACTCCAACATTCCGAAATACTCGACGCCGACTTTCTTACCCGCCCTGCGTTCCCGGACAACACAGCGAAATAGTTGGTCAATACGGCCACACTAATTACCCCTTTACTAAATACGGTGACTTTCTTACCATGTTCCACATCTCTCCCATGGCAATTTCTCTTTCTCTTTACATTTTCTTTTTAATGTTTTCACGAATTTTGTTTCTTTACGGGAGTTTCTTTGAGGAAAAATTCAAAAAACGTTTATTTTCCCACCAAACAAAGAGCAAAAATCAAATTTGCTCATCATGTAAACATGTATCGTACTGATTTCCAAAGTTTCAAGCATTGTCTTACAATTGTCAACATGGTCGTCGCAAAGTGTATCATCAGTGTCACATTTAGAGTGAATTGTTGCAATATTGTCATAATGAAGAAAGTATGTTTTTCATGTGTTTTGAGTGTCCTGTGTTGCGTCATCAAGTGATATAAGTATTTGGTCATGCTCAAGTCTTCTTCTTGTTCAAGTTCATCTCATCAATCCCACACTTAGTAAAAATTAGGAAAACTCCCTGACCGGGCCTCTCAACCTCATTCAGCCTTCTTTGCGCACTACACAGTCTCAAGCCTCAACCTTGAGCTGTTGAACTGTGCAACTGCATAATCACTTTGCCTCTCTCCCTCCAGAACTGTGAATTGGGCAACTTCAAGCCTTAAGCCTCAAGATTGAGGCCATGAACCCTTTAATTGCGCAATCTCTTAACGTATTCTCCTGTCTAAACTACGCATTGGGTAACTTCAAGCCTCAAGCTTGACCTCTTGGGTTCCTCAATTGCATAGTCACTTATCCCAGGCCTTCAAAACTGTGCATTGTGCAGTCTCAAGACTCTAGCCTCCAACTTGAGCCCTTGAGAGCCTCAATTGTGTAGTCCCTCTGCTCAGGCCTCTAGGAATATGTATTGAGCAATCTCAAGGCTCAAGCAATTTTCTTTGTATTTAATTTGTTTCATGATCATCAATTGATATTCATTATATATATTTTTTGTATTTAATTTGTTTCATGATAAAAAACTGATCTTCATTGCGGAGCCCCCTCATATGCTCAACCCTTACTTGGTGGCGGAGGGGGATCTGTAATTTGTCAACACTGTGGTTAAATCCCCCATAAATTCCTCAGCGTCCTTTGAATGAATAACCACCCTCATGGATCCAAAGATCCATATCCATTGTGGTCCCTGCCTCCCCCAGTATGCATGATGATTAAATGAAGGGGGGGTTTGCAATTTGTCATTTTGCAAACTGGGTCCCAAAGTCTTCGACCATGCCTCATCATATCCACCTGGATCGACTACACCTGAACCACATGTCATATTGCGTAATGTTTAAACCATGTCACCACAACTCTTTGTCACAAAGTTTTTGATGTCATGTTGTCATCAACATGCCATAAGGAATCCTCTAATGCTACCATGTGTCGTATGGAAATAGGCCACTTGGCCATCCAAAAGCTCCAAAAATATTTTCCATGTGTCACATTTAAGAGGCACAATGTCATCATACTAGTTCGGTCATTACCATTTGTACACCAACTCATTTTCCAACTCATCCTCATCATCTAATCATGATCCTCCATATGTCAACACTGCCACCAATTGCTGGTATGGAACAAACTATGCTATCCATTATTTCTTAGTGATTTCCTTTGTTAAATTTTTAGAGGGACAAATGTTGAAATATAAAGTTTTACACTAGAACCAGTAGAAAAGCATGGAATTGTGAACTAATGAACCTCCAATGAAAATCTGTATCCTGAAATTTTCAAGTTTTACATATTGAAAAACGTTCAAGATGGGTGGATGCTCGAATTTAAAGTTTCCAACGGAAACCCAGAGAAATGTGGAATTATGACTTGTCTTCAAAACTAAATTCAGATCTCGGTCATTTTTTATTTTGCAAAAGCGTTGACCACTTGATTTCTTGGATATTTGGATATCCAGATGTGTTTGTCTCTTGTATGTCCTTCTTGACCCAGATAAGTCAAAATGAATCTAGATGTTTGCATCTTCTATCCACGTGCCAAATTGTTCTCACCCCAGATTGTTTGTATGTGCCTCAATAATTTTGCCTCAAGTTACTTGCCAAACATGCTTTCACTTCAAACCTTGGTTTCTCATCAACTCTTAGAAGTCTACTAAGTGTTATATACCATTCAAAATGTTTTTGAGAGGACTACACAATGAAACACTTAGTTTTCCCATTTCAATTGAGACATTAAGGAAAAAATGCTTACAAAGCTTCAAAACTATAAACTCCATTTTTAACTCACCAAACTCCCCCTAAACTTGACACAAATAAACTTGAATGACAACACTAAGAACTTTAACATCAATAACAATATTACAATATTACTATATTACTGCAAAATTTTACATAGCTAATATCCATATATATTTTAAATTATATTGATAAATAATACACATTTATACATTAAAATAAAGAAATAAAATTCTTCCACATTAATTCATAGTTACGTTCTTACCCTGCTCATCCCGCTCAACACGGTGATCTGAATGTCATTTCTATTTTTTTGCCAAACAACTTAAAGGACATTATAGTTATAAATAATTTGTTGAATTTAAACGTAATCCAGTGATTTCATGTTTTTTTTTATATATTCCTACACACATTTTTTTTAAATCATTATTTTCAAAGTAATAGGAGAGACAAACATATAATCTCTTACCAAGTAGAGATTAAAAATGCCACTCTAAAATTTTAGGCCCATGATGTGTGATTCTATCCATATTAGTTGACATGTGTTTTTTAAAATATGTGTTTTTTAAAATATAAATAAAATCTTTTTTAAGTAAAAAAATGGTATTTATATTAAAAAGAATATGCATGTTTATTTAAAGTTTTAATTAGAAGTATGATAAAACATCAATAATGTTAATCTTATTATGGTCACTAGATTTATTGTTGA
>APFE030315645.1:214231-232244 GCA_000404065.3 Pinus taeda | reverse complement strand
TTCAAAAGTTGCAAAAGATCCAAATTCAAACAATATTGCCAGAAATTGAAGAGGAAGGGAAAATCATATTGGAACCTGGAGCAGTCACAGAAACAAGAACCCGATAGCTACGAAATCAATCAATTTCAGAGTATCTCATCAAGTGGAAGAACTTACCTGCTGAAGATTCCACATGGGAGGACAAGAATTTTATACAAAAGCGTCAAGAACTACTCAAGCGTTGAGGACAACACTTTTTGAAGGAGAGGGGCATGTTAGGCCCCTATACTACTAGGGTAACCCGTTATTGTTATTAGTACAACCCCCTTATTATATTGATGTACCCATGTAGTGCCCATATTGTTACTATTGTGCCCCATAGAATCCCACTATTGTTATTATTCTGCCCTTACATTATTATAGTTATGTCGGCTCTAATCATATTATGACCCCTTAAACTCCTATATATAGAAAGGAGATCTTTTCATTTGTATCATCTAAGAATTTTTCATTTATGTAATGTAAAGGAGGTTTCCCCTTTGAAGAGGCTGAATTCTGAGGCGTTGATCTATATTTTCTATCTTTTTGTGAGCTGGTTTCATAACAGAGCATTAGTCAAACTGAATGGAACAACAACAAAACCATAATGCCCATACTTGGTCTTGAACGTAGTCTTGAAGATATCCTTTTCCTTGATGCGTACCTGATGGTATCACGATCTCAACTCGATCTTAGTGAACATTGTTTCTCCCTTTAACTGATCAAACAAATCATCAATCCTCGATAATGGGTACCAGTTCTTGATAGTTACCTTGTTCAACTGCCTGTAGTCAATGCACAATCTAAGAGTACCATCTTTCCTCTTTACGAACAAATTGGTGCACCCCAAGGCGATACGTTGGGTCTGATGTATCCTTTGTCCAAAATCGCCTTTATTTGCAACTTCAACTCTACCAACTTAGGTGTGCTCATCTTGTAAGGCACTTTCGATGTTAGAGTTGCCCCTGGCACAAACTCAATAGAAAATTTTACCTCCCTGTGAGGTGGAAACTTTGTAATGTCCTTAGGAAATACATCCTAAAACTGTTGCAAAACTAGGTACCTCCTTAACACATCTGCATCCTCAACCTCCTTACCCTTCTCACTAGAAATGTATATTGCAAACGTCACACAACCTTCTTTGCAATTATGCTCAGCCTACATAGCGGTAACCATCCTCACTGATGTAGGCTTCTTCATTCCTTGCAAAGTCCTCTTTCCCCACTATCATCCACACACTCAATGACCTTGTCAAATCAATCCACTTTAGTTTTGTGAAGGTATAGCAAATCCATACCCAAAAGCATACTATACGATCCCGACGGTAATACATTCAAGTGTGTTGATGTAGGCATACCATTTAACTTAAATGCACAAGCTCTTACCCAATGGTGAACTCACTTCTTTGTACCTGTAGCCAACTGTACCAACCAATATTCTGCATGCACTTCTTTTCTAAAACCACACTTATCCACCAGGTCGGGATTAATATAACTATAGTTAGATCCAGGATCAATCAAAATAAAAACAAATTGATCACAAAGCTTACCGTCCATCTCAATGATCGATGCTTGATGATTCGCCTGCATGTTGTCCACAACTGCATAGATTCGAAGAATGCTATGACCAACATCACCAACTATATGCGCTTCCTGAGAACTGTAGATCTGGGGTCTACCACCACTCTGATATTGCAGACAATCCCTCTTATGATAATCCTTACCACATATCCAACATTTGAATGGTTCCCTACCACCGCCTCTAGCCTGCTGCTCTCCATGTCCCTTCTCAGTTGTATTGAATCTCTATTAAGGAACTGCATTTTATTTCTCACTTGCACCTTGAGGTATTCCTCTCTTTTGGTGACCATTTTCCTTTAGCTTTGTCATTTATCTTGAAGTCACATTTAGGCTCAACTTTGTGCTTCGACTGCTCATAACAATGATTCAACTTTCGGATGGCTTCCTCCAATGATCTAGGCTCATCGAACTCAATCTGGTCTCTGTATGCAACTGGAAATCCATTGATGAATCTCTAAACCTTGGCCTTCTCCTCCTTGAGGTAAGGTACATATCTCAACAGCTCCAAAAATATGTTGTTATACTCCTCATCTGTCATAAAACCCATTCACAACTCATAAAACTCCTTAGCCCTGTCATCATAGTGCCTTTCAGACAAGTACTTCTTCTTGAAGAGTCTTTCAAACTTATGCCAAGTCAAATCTTCGTCATGTATATCTTTGACATTATTCACGTCTTCCCACCAAATATCCGCTTTACTTTTGAGACTGAAAGTGGCTATCTTTGCTTTCATGTTTTCTGAATCATCATGCAATCAGAAGAATTTCTTCATACCAAGCAAGATTGCCTCTGCATCTTGCGATTTCTTCATCTCTCCATCAAAGGTAGGTGGCTTTGCTTTCTTAAACTCATCCAAAAAGTATCCCCTATCACTCCTCCTGTAAGGATGATAACGATGACGATCATGATTCTTGTCAGAACCAGAACTAGAGTAATACCTGTGTTTGTCCCCTATCCTATCCAGTGTGTCCAACATCCTGCCATCTCTAATCGTTTCAGATCTATTCGACCTGTGTCTACTAGAAGAATTGCTGCCATATGCCCCATTAGTTCTGTCCTCATGTCCATGGTTGATTTGAAGTGGTTTGTGTCGCTGCGAGTTTGACAAAATCTGAAGTAGTATCGCATTCACCTCTGTTTATTTCTCTTGTGCCTACATGACTTTGTCATTGTTTTCTTTGCAACTCTATTTCTTCCTTTAGGATTCTTAATGTACCTACCAATTTAGAAGAGTGCCCCACACCATGTTGCTCATATGATGCATAGGGAGATTCTATGTAGTCTACCACCTTGCTAGCCATTTGATCTCTTTCCTTAAGGCATACTATGTCATCTAAACCAAATCACCATAAATCAACGTACCTTAGCATAATTCAAGGAAGATACCTTTTATGCAAGATCATCAAATCAACGTGATGCATGTCTAACATAACTATAATAACATATAGACAATATATCAAATAAGTGCATCAATGCATAAACATCATTCTAGCTAGGGTCCAATCATCCATGCAAGGCCATATCAACAATGCATGTTGTGACCTCCTGCATGACTACAATTGTTGCTCCATTATACACATTGCCTCATGCAACTATCAACCTGCATAAGCAATGCTTAATCAACTACACTTACACATAAGCGCATGTAGTCGAGAATAAGTGATCAATCCTTATAATCAACCTACAAGACTGATACATGTAATCAAATAACCAAGAATGCAACCCAACATACAAGGATGTAATCAAGTTGGATATAATCATATAACCAGTCATATACTCTTAACAATGCATTCCATAAAATCGACAAAGTTCCTCATGATAACCTTACTACAACCATGATCAATATGATGTAATGTAACAAGCACATGGAACACAAGTGTAAGAGACACACATGCAGTTGACATGCATGCATGACCAACACATTCACCCATATCTATAGCATCAGATATGACCCAAAGAGAGCGCAACCACGCTCTGATATCAATTTGTAGTATCATATATGACCTAAAGAGAATGCAACCCGCTCTGATACCAATCTGTAACACCCCCTCCTCCCAGGTCCACCCAAGCAACCAACCAGGCGGGAAAACATGTGATGAGAGAGGTTAATATAAGGGATTCAATCTCCTTGTTGACCTTAATGAAATGGAATCGACAAAACTCATCAAATAAACCCATCCACATCAGCAACGACACCCTCAGGAGACATGTCAGCCACTCAAACATTCTATCCCTAGGCCCCACTGATGTTTTAAGCCTTTTAACTCAAATTTTCTCTCATGTTATAAGCAAGACAATGACTAGCAACCAAAAGTCGCTCTCATAGGCCTATGTGCCAGTGACCGTGGACTCTTCTCAGCAAACCTGTGCCAATGACCTCAAAATTTGAGCCACTTTTCTAGCCCAAAATCTCAACCTCTGCCTAGAACTTGTTACAACCTTCAAAATCCATCAAAGACATGATACCAATGCTGATAAATAAAAAACCAACTTCAAGACTAAGCCTGAGCATCCCCAACTAGGACTGTCATTCTGTAAAACACTTGGCATCAATGCAACCTGCAAGTCTAGGATACAAGACAACGCATAAATGACTGAAACAAATTATGAAACATAACCAGAAGGATCACCTCCTTCTCGATTGAACTATTATATCATCAATTAGGTCTTGCATCCATCCATTGAACAATTACAAGTAAATGCACGAAATAACCATGACATGGACTAGTCACATAACCATGCTTATAACCAACATTAAACCATGTAAATATCAAAGATATGACAACCATTAAATCTGCTTATAAACAAGTGAAAAAAGTAAGAGAACTTAGCTTTTATTAATCATAGGCAAATCCGACGAGCTTCGGGACTTCCACGTACCACTCGACCATAGACATGGATGAACCAAATCTCTCGTTTAGCTAGTCACCCCCGTGCCATATTCCAAGCATGAATGTGGGATCTCATAGAACAACCAATATAAGAACAACCAAGGGAATCCATAGGTTAAACCACTTCCACCCTCATCAAACCATGATCACACCAAAATCGGTGCTCCGATCACAGCTGAATTGAACTTGGAATGCCATTCGGAATCCATCACTATCCTTGAGGAATTTTCTGTCTCCTTGTCTCTTAGGCTTTACTGCAATCCATTCCCGGATTACTAGGCCCTAAACCGAGACCAATCTCTCAGGCTTTACCGCAATCCAAACCCGGATCACTAGGCCCTAAGTGAGACTTCTCCCTTAGGATTTACCGTGTATCTCGCCAAAATCGGTCAAGGGATTCCTAAGCCTTTGGGAATGGAACTTGAGACCACCTCCACCCCGGATTCTGAAATCCATTCGGCAAACCAAAGCTCAAAAACCAAAATAAACATCCCAACACCATGGCATTTGGAAAAAGGTAAGGCTAGGATGAAAGCCATTGTCATAACTTGGAAAAACCATGCCACCGACAACAAGATCAATACACCAACATGTAAAGCCATGCATGTCCAATCCAACTAGGAAATCACACATGCAAAAGGTTACCTGCAAGCATTCCTGCTAAAGCTGCTTGAATCATTCTTTCCTTTCCTTGATCCTTGCTTTCCTTCTTTCCCTTTGCTTTCTTTTCCTTCCTTGATCCAAGGCTAGAGTGCTCCAAGAAACTATAAGTGACCAAGAGTGAGAGAGAGAGAGAGAATAATGAGAGAGCTCCAAAACTGAACTGACAAAAGGTTACCAACTGATCGTGAGAAGCCTTTTTATGAATGAGGTCTCTAATTTCTTCATTTTCCATTATTTTACTTTGGTTTCTTCCTCACATGCAACTTGTGACCTTTTATGTTCCTTTTCTCCTATTTTGCATTATTTTCGTAAATATTGTGCAAAAATATCTTATTGCCTTTTAATGCCTTTCCCTTAGCCTTTGCCAATTTTCCACTAGGATATCTTTGCCCAACATTCATCTTGGAATAAGTGTCATTGCTGTCTTATTTTGCCTTTATTTACTTTTATTATATGAAATTTTCACCAACGTTGTTACACCAAAAACATTTTTTTTTTATACTTTTTGAGTGTTTTATATGATATATACATAATTTTTTAAAACCATATTTAATATATAATGCTTTTTTGAGTGTTTTATATGATATATGCATAAAATTTTAAAACCATATATATATAATAAATTGACTTATAACAAAGTGCTTAAATTGATGGGGATTGGACCAATTGAAACAACTACAACACATAAACAACCTTTTTTCATAAATAAATAAATATAAAATTATAATTAAAAAATATTATTTAACGTGACATTTTAATATTTTATTTAAGGTTTCTAAAAAGTAAAAGAATTATACATCTTGGTCGTTTTCTAAAAGGTTAAAACATAAGATTTTCTTAATTTTCAATTACTTTATTTTATCTATAAGGTTAATATAAATGTATGTTATTTAATATGATTATTGAAAGTGATTTTTTTTTTGTTATTCATAGTTTTTTTAAATATCACTTATCAACTTTATGTTAATCACAAAATGAACTAATTTTTTTCTTATTTCACTGCATTATCAACAACAAACTAAAAAAACAAAATGAGAATAAAATTATTTTTGTAAGCTTAGTAGGACTCTCCAATTTTCATGTCGAACCCAAGACTTCCAACAAATTTAAAAAACAAAATGAGAATAAAATTATTGGCTATATTTTTTTTGTAAGCTTAGTAAGATTCTCCGATTTTCATGTTGAACCCAAGAACTACTCTAGGGAGATTATTATTGACTATATTTATTTTTAATTGATATTGAAATTTTAATATTTAAAAAACATTTAATATTTATTTAAAAAGAAATAATTGAATTCACTATAAAATTATTTTATCCCTCTAAAACATGAACCTTAAATTAAAAGATATAAATAATTGAAAACAAAATGAAATATTACTATGAACTATATAGCCAAAAATGAGTTAACAAAATGCAATATCACTAAACACCAAAATGAATTAACAAAATGCAATATCACTACATGTTTAGATATGAATCAGATTTATAAAAGTTTTTCGTCTTTTTTTTAATATATATATTTCCAAAAATTTAATTAGATAGATAACAGAGCCCTGTGGTGGCAATATCACTGCGTTTACTCATATGGCTCTTGTTTTTTATTGAATAAAGACTTGTTATTGATTTCTAGAATCTAGTGACTTTTGTAAATGTTTTATTATCAATTTTAGATCTCCCAAATAATACCAAAACAAAAATTTAATTCTACTTTAATTAAACAAATTTTTTACAATTTCCGTATATAGAATTGAAAATATCCATTTAAATTTAATAATAAATATATTTAAAATATTTAATTAAATTTTTTTTATTCTTTTAATTTTATAATAATAATTATAAAATTTATTAATGGGGTTACACTAGAAAAATTAATACAAAGCTGGTAAAAAGAATTGGACTTGCGCGGGAGCGGAGCGAGATTTTGGAGCTGCGCAGCCGCCTGCACGCGACCCTCGGCCTTGAGGCTCTGAGGCCTGACCAGCAACGATCTGGGCCTTGGCCTCAGCCATGGCCCATCCAGACTTTTCCCAAGGGGACTCTGAGAAAGCCTTCTCAGATCTGGTAAAATCTCTTCCCCCCCTCCGCCCTAAGCCTGCAACTTCAAAATTTGTAAAGAAACTGGACATTCTTTAGGAAGTTCAGCTGCCACCAACCCTTCCTCGCATGGCAGCTCTATCTCTAGCTAAAAAAGGACTTATTGGGCAATTCACCGGATTATGGCCCTCACTAAGAACTGTGCAAAGATGGGTTGAGCGAAATTGGTCTGATAAGATCCCCGGAAAGATATCAATAAGATTTTGTGGGAAAGGCTATTACACTTTCCACTTTGAATCCAAAGCAGACAAAGACCTAATCTTCAGAAACGGTCCTTACTTCATGGACTCTCGAGGCCTTTACCTCAACAAATGGACTCCAGACTTTGATCCGGAGCTGGATATTCCCAATGCGGTCCCAGTCTGGGTTCGCCTCCCTCATCTTCTGCTGCATTGTTGGGGGGATGAATCGGTCAAGGCAATAGGTAATGCGGTTGGCAAATACATCGACAGAAGCGAACCCAAGGATAATATGCAGGCTTGTGCAAGGATATGTGTTGAGGTGGACCTAGGGAAAGGATTGCTTGAAGCCATCAAGCTAAAAGTGGATGACTGGAGCCACATTCAACAGCTGGATTACGAGCAGATTCCATTCAAATGTAAGGTATGTCACGAATATGGGCACTTTGCCAATAGATGCACTAAGGTTACTAATATTGAGAATGATGAGCAAGGTGGACATTGGGAGCCTGTTCAAAAAAAGAAATCTAACCCCCTTCTAAACCTGCGCCAAACCCTGACATCCCTGGATCTTCCACTCAGTGTCCTCCCTCCCCTCCTCCCCTTCCTTCTGGCCTCTCCCAAGATCCGCCAATACCTTCATCTTCCAATCCCTTTCTCGTCCTAGCCTCGGAAGATCCTCTGCCAGATCCCCCCTCTTCGGAACCTACCCGACCCCCCCCCCCCCCCCATCTCCCTTTAACCTCCTTTTAGCCTTCCCAGGAGGCCCCTCCTTCCAAATCTACTAGAAGCTCCTCCAAAGAGCTGGGAACTACAAGTGATACTCATAAGAAACCAGGTCCAGGTAGGAAATCGGCCAAGCAGCATAAAGAAGAAAGTACCTAGAAGGACATAGCAATGGGATTTCAAACTCCAATGGAATCCTTCATCATCGGGCATCACGAGAAAGAAGTAGCAGGGAAAGATCCTGAGAGGCGAGCACCTCTCCGCATGCCCAATGCATCATGATGAAAGTTCTTTCATGGAACAGTAGGGGTTTAGGGCATCCCTCTAAAATAACAGCCCTGAGACATCTTCTTTTCAATGAAAAACCTTAAATACTGCTGGTTCAAGAGACAAAACAAAATCAACAAGAAATGAAAAAAATTATTGATACTCAAAAGCAATACTTAGGCGTCATCAGCAGCTCCAGAGGAGCTTCAGGAGGAATCGTTACCATCTGGAATAGTCAAAAATGGAATTGTGATTTCAGCTACCATCAACCAAAATTGGATCAAGACCAAACTGGACGACAAAACAGAGGACATGAGTCTAATCATATATAACGTATATGTTCCCAATCACTATAGGGAAAAGGAACTCTGCTAGAATGAGTTGAAGGAAAGCATTAAGAGCGAAAGTACCACAAATATTATAATAGCTGGAGACTTCAATCTGATACTCCACGCTAATGAGAAAAGAGGTGGAAACTTTATTCATGACCCCTTTAGACATCAGCTAGAGGCAATAATACAGGAGAACGTGATGGTGGATATAATTCCAAAAAATTGAAGATATACTTGGAGCAACCGAAGAATGGGAGCTGGCAACATCATGGAGCGCCTGGACAGATTTCTGGTAAACATATCCTTCCTCTCTACCTTCGCTGTTGGTTACACTAACATTCTCAACACCTTTGCCTCTGACCATTACCCGGTCTCTCTTACGTTGGAGTCCCACCATCCTTTAGGACCGATCCCCTTTAAATTCAGCCCGCTATGGACCCAAAATCCTTCAGTTAGAGCGATTGTTGAACTGGTTTGGAGACAGCACATAGAGGGGTCGCCAAGCTATATTTGGGAGACTAAAATCAAGAATGTCAGGAGAGCTCTTAAGGATTGGGCCAAAGACAACTACCAGGAGCCAGAGGAGACAAAAAAGAAAGTCAAGAAAGCCTTGGAAGAGGTGCAAACTCAGATAAAGGATCACGGGCTCTCCCCTCATTACAAAACTCAAGAATATGCTCTTCAGGAACAACTTATGTATGTCAACAGAGAGGAAGAAATTAAGTGGAGGACCAAATCCAGGCAATTATGGTTGCAGGGAGGGGATAAAAACACAGCCTATTTTCACAAACAAGCCACTGCCCGGAAGACCACTGCCCGGAAGATAAGGAATAATGTTAGCTCCATCATTGATAACGAAGGAAACAAGCACAGCAATCAAGAAGACATAAAAAAGGCTGCCTCCTCCCATTACAGGGATCTTCTTACCGAAAGCCATGGAGAGGAAGATTATTTAGACTTGCTTCAATACCTTCCTAAGGGCATCACCAAGGATTTGAATGATATGTTAAACCGTGAAATTGATGAAGAGGAGATCAAAAGAACAATCTGGACTCTGCAGCCAGATAAGGCACCTGGCCTAGACGGATTCCCCATCTGCTTCTATAGGGAATTCTTGCATCTGATTAAGAAGGACTTAACAAAAATGTTTAGAGGGGTACAAAGAAAAGGGAAAATGGGAGGATTCACCAATTCCACCTTCCTCGCTCTCATACCCAAAGAGAATAGGCCCACCTCTTTCTCCAGATTTCGGCCAATATCCTTATGCAATTCCTCTTACAAAATTTTTACTAAAACTTTAGCCACAAGACTCAAGCCTCTTCTCCCAACTCTGATATCTGAAAACCAAGGTGGATTTATATCTAATAGACAGATCCACGATTCCATAATCTTGGTTCAAGAAGCCTTTCAAGGCAAGAAAAATGATTCGTGCTTAAACTCGATTTAGCCGATGCCTTTGATCGGGTTAGACATTCCTTTTTATTCGATGTCCTAAAAAAGATGGGATTTGACTCCTCCTTTATTAACACCATAGCTGCCTGTATTTCTGGACCTTGGATATCCCCCCTGATCAATGGTCGCCCATGCGAAGCATTCCAATCTTCTAAGGGTCTTAGACAAGGCTTCCCTCTATCCCCTTACCTCTTCATTCTCATGGCAGAATCTTTCAGCAAAGTCTTGGATCACAACATAAGAGTGGGCCTCATAACCGGAATCAAATATGGAAACGAAGCCAAGAACATCAACCACTCCCAATTCGCAGATGATACTCTTTTGATTGGGGGAGCTTCGACCACTATAGCAAGGCGTTTCAAGACCCTTCTTGATCAATATATGGACTGCTCAGGAGGGATTGTTAATTATCAAAAAAGCTATGTCTATGGCTGGAATATAACCAATCAAGTGGCCCACAGTATTGCCAGCATATTTGGTGTCACTTATAAAATGAAGTGGGAACATTTCTCTTACTTAGGCATGCCTGTGAGCTTGGGACCTTTGAAGGCGGAGACCTGGAATGAGATCATTGACAAAGTAAAAAGGAAAATACAACAATGGGGAACACTCTGGCTCAATCCGGCAGGCAGACTCATTCTTCTCAAGTTAGGTATAACTTCCCTTCCTCTTTATCACTTCACACTTTATCAGGCTCCTGCTACTTTCCATCATAAATTGGAAGTAGCCCTTCGACATTTTCTATGGCAAGGGGGAAAGAAAGAAAAGAGTAGGTTCAACTTGTTAAATTGGAAAAATGTAATACAATCTCAAGACAGAGGGGGCCTAGGAATTAGAGCCCCAAAAGTCCTCAACCTTGCCTTTGGGGTGAAAATGGTTTGGAGGTTAATTACTGGTCCCACAGCCTGGTGGAAACAAGTTATGGAGACCAAATACCTCAACTCTCCCAGACAAAAGCTTCTTGACGCCAGCATACCCAACAGAGACTCCTCCAAAATCTGGCGTTTATGTAAGAAAGCCCTTCATATCCTCAAGCAAAATACTTTGAAGATCCCTGGCGGGGGGGGAAGCATCAATTTTGCCTCAGATAGGATCATGGGACTCCCTCCTTTGAATACTATTGAGGATGCAATTCCCATTATCCTCTTTCTTAATAGCAGAGGCCTCCACAGTCTTGATCAAATTTCCAAATGGGATCCATGTTCTCATGCTTGGACGGGCTGGGCCTTCCCGGAGACCCCGGCTGCTCTAGAAGCCAGCCTCAATGCCTTCAAAAAACATCTCCACAACAGGGCTCCTATCAAAAAAGATGAAGTCGACGGTCTCTATTGGGACCCCTCAGGCTCGACATACACCATAAAGTCAAGCCACCACTACATCTGCAATAGCACCTTCCAGATGCCCTTGTGGAATCGCTGGAAAATTACCTGGAGATCAGAAGCTCTTCCAAAAATAAATTTTTTATATGGCTCATTTTGAAAGGCAAAATCCTTACTGTAGAGAACTTAAGTAAAAGAGGAATCAATGGTCCCTCAAGATGTCCTAACTGTTGTAATGCTGAAGAAACAATGTATCATTTATTTGTAGATTGTCCCTTTGCCAAAGAGTGCTGGAATTAACTGTCCTCCCTTGGCAACACAATTTGGAATCCCCAGCAAAGCATAGCCGAGACAATCTATGTCTGGAAGAAAAGCTGCCCTTGGAGAGAAAAACGGAGCAGTTTGGCGAAAAGAGTTTGGGACACTCTCCCTCATACCCTACTATGGCGAATTTGGTTGTCGAGAAACAAAAAAAAAAAATTCAAGATAAAAACCCAAATGTACGAATTACATGCAGTAAAGTGAAATGCCTGGCCCAGGAAGCAATCTCAATAAACACTACAGGGAAAATCCAAGCAACAGAATTCATAGTGGAGGAACGAAACATCATCAGCTATATTTTGGAAAGGCAATACCAAATCCAAGGTAATTCAATGAAAGGCAGGCTGAACCAAATACAGAACAGAGCTTAGGAAATCAGACTTCCAGAACAGGAATTTAAGATTTGGGTACAGAGGAGCAATTTCCATTCGCTCTATTTTGACAGAGCCTCCAAATCAAATCCAGGTCAAGCTGGAGCAGGAGGGCTAATCATGGATGGAAAAGGGGACCCCATTCTCAGCTATGAATGGAGTTTAGGCAAAAGAACTAACAATAGTGCTGAGGCCCTGGCCTTATATCAAGGCCTCACCCAATTGAGAAATTTGGGAATAAAAAAGGATATGATATTTGGGGACTCCTCAATTATTATTCGCCTAATGACTCAGAACCGGAGCTCACCCAACTCCATTCTACAACAAGTCATTCATCGTAATAGGCTCCTCCTTAAAAATTTTGAAGAAATTCAGTTCTTTCATATCCTCTGAAATCTAAATAAGGAGGCAGACAACAGAGCAAACAAAGCCTGTGGAAGGCAGATTGGCGCCCTCAGATGCAACGCCGTTGAAAGCTTCCAACCCATTCCATGAAGGCAACACCTAAAAGCAGCACCTTGCACGTCGCTGTTGAGGAAGCGTGCGAAGGTATGACGTATCCAGCCCTCAGGACGAATCTCTGCAGTTCCAGCGCAGAGACTCAGACTCCATCTCCCTCAAGTAACATCAGCTCCTCAACTAACGGCGGAATGAGATTTGGGAATAGACCATTTTCTGATCCTCTGCAGCCCAGCATTACCCCCGTGACTTGTCCTTCTACCCTCTATTCATTCCCGCTCCATGCTATATTAATCCTTCTCCATCTTCCTCTCAGCACCCATCAGTCTCCCCCCTGTTCTGCAGACCCTTTGTGTCGAATTTCTCTTTGTGCGCACGCGGCCTCTCTCTTGTTCGAGCTGAAGATTCGAAACCTAAAGAGCCAGCTCTCTGATCGGCCCACATCCTTCCTGGTAATCTACTATTTCAGTACGCCTTATTTCATTTCTAACGCATCCTGCCTTCGTCTTCACAGGCCTTCGGTTCCACTGCTCAGCATTTCCGCTCCTTCTCTTCACTGTTGTTTTAATCTTTTTCAAGTTCCCTCTTAGCGTTTGACACAACAACGTTTTCTCAGCTGCTTCCACGCCTTCATTTACGCTCAGGAACCCTGCCAAATAACTGGTCCGGTCTACTCTACTGCTGACCTCTCAGATTGGGCAGAGCATCATATTATCATCACCATCATATTTCCCGCCTCCACGCGCCCTTTTGAATTTCGCCCCATCCCTCCTCTCAACGCTCGTTGTTCCCTTCCAATCCATCACTTCTTAGCAAATATGGCACGTAGTGAAGATTGTCTGCATTGTGCAAACTTGCAAGCAGAGCTTGAAGAGATCCAGACTCAGCAGTCCATCTTGGATGAGCAACATAGGCTTATAAAATCAAGACTAGAAGAGCAGAACCGCCGGCTAGAAGAGCAGAACAGAAGGATTGAACACCAGAACTGCCTTATGAACGAAAAATATAGGGTTGAGATTGACCTCTTCTTGCATAGAGTCTCCTCTCTACAAGAGCAATTTCGTCAACTCTCCAATTGTTGTTGTCATGCTGAAGAATCTATTTCTATCCTTCAGTACATGATGGAAAATAAAAACGCGGTTGCAACCAGTTCCTCGAGTGCCAAGCAGGAAGGAGTGGACAAATAGCCGGAAGAGTCAACTGCCAGACAAATCCGCCACATTGTCATAGACTAAATGTTTTGCAAATGCCTTCTTTTGTTGTTTACTTTTATAAAAAGTTATAGTTGCAATGTAATAGTTCGTAGCAAAAATAGTAGGACAAAGATCAAGAAGATAGCTCCTTTTTGTAAATCTCTTCATCAAGTCAACCATTGGCAACCAATGTACTTAAGGAGACTGAACTCCCTCATCTTCTCCCACCTCTTTTTCAGAACTTAATATAGCAACCGAAATTGTCAAAAAAAAATTATAAAATTTTATTATTTGTATATTAATAAATAGTTATAAAAAATAATATATATGTATTAATATATTGATTACTAGAGTCCTAGTTTCAAAACTAAAAAGTTAAATTTATGTAATAATTTTTTACATATTTTTATATAATTATATTAGAAATTGTATTTTCAAATTAAAACTCTAAAATACTATTTTTTTTTCTCCATGGTAAGTGGCCCACCATTTCCCACCATTTCAATAGTCTTAATAGGATATAGTAATCCTTCCTCACGGATAATGACCAAATTAATTTCTCCAGCATATCCGCCAATAGTTGTGCACAATCCTATGTAAATAAGATTGCCCAATCTAAGTAAAAATTCTCGGTTTTCCCCATATCGGCAAAGAGAAATGAGGTGTAATCGATTTATCACTATTACACTCTATAATACTGGGTGCATTGAAATATTTTTAGGTCAAATTCATCTAAATTTTTCAATATTTAGCCAAATATAAAGATTTCTGATTATGTTAGATTTGAGATTTTTGTGATCCATAATGTAGATAAATGCCTTTCAGATTAATCACATTTTCAGGATTTTCAGGATTTGGTTTCTAGCCAACTAATGTGGTCCATCCTCAGAGCAAAGTGGAAAAAATGATACAATCTTCATGTATAAATAGTAAAGATGCATCATTCTATTTGCATAGATTATGAACTTTAGATATGTAATCTCAACTTCATCAAATATCATAGCAGAATTATACAATCTTCATGTATAAATAGTAAGGATGCATCATTCTATTTGCATAGATTATAAACTCTAGATATGTAATCTCAACTTCATCAAATATCATAGCACGGGTCATGTTTAAAATTTTGTGGATCATTTATATAAAATAATTAGATCTAAGAAAATTTTATATACAATAATTTGATATAAGAAAGTTTAAGATATATATATTTTTTGTAAATTTAGTTGGATTACATTTTCATCATGTTCAATATATCACCCCAATCAGGATGGACTTAAGTAGTGACTTCACATCAAAAAATGTCTTAATAGCACACCCATCACATCAAAAAATGCCTTAATAAAACACCCATCACTGTGTATCCAAAACCTGTCGAAAAAATTATTAATATATTAAAAAAATTTAAACATTCAGATAATTTCCTAGTTGTTTTATTTAAATTTGCTCATTATTTTATTTTTATGTTCCTAAACATGACCTTTATTACTCTTTAAAAATCCTGCACCTCGCGTTATGTCTGAGACATGCATTTAAGACCACTGGATATGCCAGCTCGAATTCAGTAGCACATTAAACCTCCATGCCTGCCATCTTACAGCACGGTGTTTCCAATACTAGGAGCGAACCAACAATAATAGCATAGTCCACAAACACTAATCTCAAACTGTCTAAGAAGATTCCAGAGAGAAAATCTTAACCGTATTTTCAAAATGCGACGAAGCTAAAATATATGCTAGGGTCGTTCACGTGTAACCCAAAAAACTTCAGATTTCCAAGGCCGCCATTGTCGTTCACGGGTGGCCAACAGCTTTAGGCCCATAACATGCCTTCAAAATAGGATTTCATAACCAATGAACCAAGAACTTTCCGTCCACCATTCAAGTTAAAAGAAGCTCCATGGACATCATTCATGACTTGCCCTATGTAGAAGCTCCATGGACATCATTCATGACTTGCCCTATGTAGGATCCACCTCCACCAGTGCCCTAGATTCCTTCACACAGATCCACAATCTCGCTTAGGGAGATGGGGTAATTACCCGCATACCAAGCATTCACAAGAGGATTCAAAGCCATTTCTGCTAATTCATGACCAATCACATTGATCATCCCATCTATTCTCACATTTCCATTGAGTCCCTTCACAGGCTGAGTTCCATTCATGTAAGAAGGAACAACAAATGGATTGAAGCAAGTCCTTGGGCATTGCTGCTCAGAATTTCCAACCTAATCCAGGTATAGGGAAATCGGCATCGTCTACAGAGGTGGAAGAGAATTGCTATGAGGGTTAAAAATATTTGGGCAAAAAAAATTGTAGCAGTGTTTGAATTATGTTATTGATGGTGGAAATGAATTCTGGATCATCAAAAACACTCTGGAACATTCAAAAATTTTAAGTTTAACAACTGTGATTTATAAAAAACTTTACCTATTTTATCAAACTATTACCAAAATTTCCATGATTTTCAGAAAAAACAGTCCAGTTAAACTAGAGCGAGAGAAATCTATTCCCAGAACGTGAAGGAATGAAAAAGAAAACCACAGGCAGCTGAAGTCTTGGAGCACGACATCCTTTCAAGTAAGGAGAAGATAGAGACAATTTCTGGCATCTATGGATTTTACAGGGCCGTGACTACATTTTTAATAACATCCGGTAACCGTGAGACAGGTCAGGGATTTTCCTAGGAAATATTTGTGCTGACATTGGCCCCAATTTGGGCCGCGTAAAACTCAACCATTTTCCACCCATCGTTCACAGATGGACTTTGACTGTGAACATCGGAAATGGACATAAAAAAAATAAAAATGCCCTCTCCGTCCATACCCCAATTGCCATACCAGATTGTGTGCACAGTAATGTTGCTCATTAGCACAGAACCCTTGTGATACTTGAGGTCAACAATATTTGACGACCCTTCATTTCTTTCGGAGCTCCCAAATCAAAATGAAACCTAAGTCTACTGTTATGATGTAACTTGCATTAAATCAATGGAGTTCGCCGAAATAGTGAACGAAAAACTGGGGAGATGCATTAATTTATGCTTCCCGAGGTCGAGGAGCGGACACAAAACAACCAGGACGCGTACTCACAGTTGCTTTGGCTCTGAAGATGTAACAAGTAATGAATATACCATAAGAAATGAAATGATATTTTAAGATTTACAAAATTAAGATGTAAAAACTCACCTTTCATTAGGTTTTGTGGTTATTTTTAGTAAGATTTTTTGGAGTTTAGGATGCAGGAATTTGGTTGAAAAATTTGTGGTGATATTTTGATTTGTGTTATTTAAATTAGTTTTTCACGATATATATATAAATTTAGCACCCTGAAAAACCTTAGGCACTTCTATTGTGTAGAGTTTACTCATCAAACTTGTGATTCCAATGAATTTCTACCATATTTTAGATAAATTAAACCTGAAAAATTCACCAATTTTTTTTCCAAAAATTTATGCTAAAAACAACTCAATTTTAATATGTCAACTGTACTTAGAATATTGCCTTGAGAACTCCATGGCTTTTTTAACAAATAAATAGCTAACATAAAACCATATGTCATAACTATCACTTCTATGCAGTAACACAACAATTAACAATTAAAATATATCTATATTTAAATATTATTTAGATTTATTATATTATTATTATTATTTTTTGGGGGAATAAATTGAATTTGAATTTATTATTACTGCATTAAAAATGTAAAATAAGAATAAACAAAACTTCTAATTAATCAAACTTCTGTAAGAAGAAATTTCCGCGTAAATCACATTCAGAAAATCATTCTCGAAGCATTTAACTTGTCCTGACGATGAACCACAACCACACAGGTTGGTTCGACAATAATTTTCTGAATGTGATTTATGCCGAAATTTTTTCTTACAATTATTATAGATTACAGAAGCCTCAATTCAACTAATCATCGAAAAAATTTAATTACTAAATCGTAAAATTCATACTTTTAGTCTACTGCAATCATAACTTTCGATTCATGTGAACCCCTTGTTGGCCACATTGTTCATGGAATTTATGGCATTTATGTGACCATAACGCGCACACGATTTTATACGGTTATGATCGGGCAGCAGTTTAACAAATAACTGGATTAAAAAAAAGTTTTTCGGTGGATTCTCGAGTTCTCTTC
>APFE030315645.1:163211-213969 GCA_000404065.3 Pinus taeda | reverse complement strand
TGGACCACTTGGATAGTGGGAGCTGGGGCTTCACTCACGATATGGGCAGGAGATTGCCCTCCAGAAACCGATGAGCCACTAATTATTTTTGCAAAACTCGAAGCCATATCGCAGATCTGCACCAGATCCTTAGCAAACTATATGCCCGCAGAGCTACCGCAAATTATATGTATGTATGATACCGCAGATCTACCGCAGAGCTATCGTAGATTATATGTATGGTAGAGACGACAGAGCCACCGCAGAGCAGGCGTTGATAAGAACCAGATCTACCGCATAGCAGTTGTTGATAAGAGACGACAGAGCCACCGCAGAGCAGGCGTTGATAAGAACCAGATCTACCGCAGAGCAGGCGTTGATAAGAGACTGCAGAGCCCCACACATTCAAATAATGATAATATTTGAATGTAGAACTGCAGAGAATCACCGTAAAACCGCAGAGAATGTAAAGAATAGCTCTGATCAATAGAATGATCACCGCAGATCTATGCCGCACAGAATCACCGTATGATCTATGCCGCAGATCTATGCATGGACCATTTAGATCCAACCGAAATACCGCAGAGAATCATCGTATGATCGATGCCGCAGATAAGGTGGACGATCACTTAAAACGATCGCTAAAATTATTTCCACAAAGAGGCTAACGATCGACTATGCAAAAACTGCGAAAACAGAAACTCCGTTATTAGTGTTTGGCCGACTGTAGGTGGAAATCCCTTTATACCTGGAGTCTCCCCAGTTGTGGATGGCCTGGGAGAACGAAGAGCGCTAGGAGTTCAAGTGGGTGAGGATTTTAACTTGAAATATTTGAATGTAGGACCGGCAGATCTGCACCAGATCCTTAGCGAACTATGCCTGCAGAGCTACCCATAATATTTGAATGTAGAACTGCAGAGAATCACCGTAAAACCGCAGAGAATGTAAAGAATAGATCTGATCAATAGAATGATCACCGCAGATCTATGCCGCACAGAATCACCGTATGATCTATGCCGCAGATCTATGCATGGACCATTTAGATCCAACCGAAATACCGCAAAGAATCATCGTATGATCGATGCTGCAGATAAGGTGGACGATCACTTAAAACGATCGCTAAAATTATTTCCACAAAGAGGCTAACGATCGACTATGCAAAAACTGCGAAAACAGAAACTCCGTTATTAGTGTTTGGCCGACTGTAGGTGGAAATCCCTTTATACCTGGAGTCTCCCCAGTTGTGGATGGCCTGGGAGAACGAAGAGCGCTAGGAGTTCAAGTGGGTGAGGATTTTAACTTGAAATATTTGAATGTAGGACCGGCAGATCTGCACCAGATCCTTAGCAAACTATGCCCGCAGAGCTATAAATATAATATAAATAAAAAATGGTTAATTCAACAACTCATTCTTAATAGTGAATTTATAACGACTAATTTTTTATGGCTAACTCTGAACCGAATGCTTTTTTACTATTTAATTTTTTGGATAGATTGATTTGTTCACTTTTGTCCCGAGCATGAATCACATTAGGTGGTTCGAAACGTCTACCATAACTTAATGTCGTGATCAATCCGAAAGACAATCTCCTAATAAATAACTGGTCTGTTAATGAAGACAATCTCATAATAAATAACTACTCTGTTAATGAGTTGTATGCCAAATGTTGGATAATTGGGGTGCCAAAATCCAACAATGAGCATATACAACCCTAGCGCATTTATTTCCCATTGGCAAAATGCGGGGGTTGTATATGCCCCCCCTTAAATAATTGGCTTGCCAAAATCCAACGATGGATGGGCATATACAACGCTGCACATTTACTGCGCATTAGTAAGCCATTTATTTTCAACTATTTATTTTGTATTTCATATCACCTCCCCCAAAATTCACTTTTTTGTATTCATCAAATTCAAATTCACTAAAAACAAATTCAAATGGTATAAAAATAATATCCATTTGCAATGCCACATTTACTTTGTGGTGCATTAGCCATCAGATTTTAAAGTAATTAAACTCTAATAACATACATATTATACATATTATGTCATACCAACAGTAGGTCTCACAATTTAATGTTATGTAGTTTCGTTGTTTTGGATTATTTTATTAAAAAAATCATAAATTAGTAATTAAAAAATTCAATGACATATATAGCAAGGCCAAAGTTTTACAATTTAATGTTATGTACTCATGACATAGTTTAATGTGTTGCTTTGGATTATTTTATTAAAAAAATCATAAATTAGTAATTAAAATTCAATGACATATATACCAAGGCCCAAGTTTTACAATTTAATGTTATGTAACCATGTCATACTTTAATGTGTTGAATGAGCTGCATTTTAATTTTATTTTATTGTTGTAGTTTAATTGTTTTGGATTATTTTATTAAAAAATTTATAAACCAAAATTTATAAGATTTTAGAAAAATGTGATACTACATTGTAATAAAAGAGTTGGTACAAATTGTAAACATAGTACAAGTGTCAATTTTATGTATTTTTCTTTTCAATTTTATATTTTATATTTTTAACCAAATTAGAAATAAACCATCAGAATTAGTTCACATCAATAATTTAACTATAAAAAATAAGATTTTAAATTATAATATATATATATATTGTTGGTCAGATCAAAGACTCATTATATTATAAAGGAAAAACATTTACATTTCGATAAACCATACAACCCCTTTCCACTTCACTTTCCAAACTGATTTGTTAGCAAGGAGAGTTGGGACAAAAAGCCATAAAGATTGCCCTTTCGATTGCCCATATCCCATGGACCAAAAAGATGGGACCAATATCCAAAAAATAATATGGCAAAACTAAAAAAATCAACCTGCACAATTTTACATATTCAAGGGGGGGGGGGGGGGGGGTGTAAAGCTTGACCACCCTAAACTGTTGGAGGATTGTGACCTTTATGGACATGAAAATATGTGAGCCAAACACACCTCAGTTTCATACATTCTCTCATTAGTGTGGCACTGGTTATGTCTCACCGAATCCAACTGCTCTAGGATTTCATTCTGGCTATATTGCATGTTGTTAATGTAAGCCATGATATCGTTCTGGTTGTCATACTTGTGTTTATAGAGGATGTCCAGGTTGGCTTGGATATCCCGTAGTTAATCAACAATCGTACCAAGGGAGGGCGACTGTTCTATGCTGCTCGAAGAGAGAGCCTAATCATGTGCTACCTCTCCTTCCATATCCATACCTCCAATCTCTTCCTGATTCATCACCCCTACCATGTCAGCTCGAGCACCCTATTGACCACAAAGACCACCACCTCGTCGGGCACGCCTATGCTGGTGAATCATTTCAGTCGCCTGCACTTTATGAGACCTTTGCCAAGACCTCCCACTAGGGTAATTACCATGCTTGCTGACCACCTTTCGCGAAGACGCACTAAAAATTCCAATCCCCTACCCTGGCACAAACATAGATTCAACCCAAGGTCCGAGACGAGCCCATAACCCCTAGTACAAGCATAATTACAAAATTGTTCACACAAAGGAATAAACAAACCAAGGTCGAATGTACCTCGAAGCCGGGGACCAACAACTACTTGGTTTGTTGCAACCCAACCTTGACTTAGACACTCGTTACATTGATGTAATGCTGAGAGCCAAACAAGCCTTAGAAATTCGACCATGCTAGGTCGAGAGCTATTACCCCGACAACTTTGGTTTCTCTCAACAAAGCAAAGATCGCTCTTACACCCAGATTGCCTACCAGCAGGCCACAACATCAAAACCCATTGTACATTTCGCTTCAAACACCACATAAGAAGAACAATAACATGAAACCCAAACAAAGCCCAAGAAGATAGAATTACCCCCACAATTATCTTCATGTTGCAGAGCTGAGGCCAAAAGACTCAATGCCCTTCAGCTGAGACAAGTGAAGTTGCAGGAATGCCAAACTGCACCAATCCCCTTATAGACATAGACCCAAGATCCCAAATAAACACGTGATCAACTCTTATTTGCAATGCATCCCCCGTTTGCTAGTGTGCACCAACTTCTAAAGCCCCACTTGGCTCCCCTGAAGAGCCCTTTAAACAAACCAAACAAGTGCAATCTTCCAAAGTGCAACTTTTTCATCTCCCAAATGATGATTATGCTCATCACATCGAGCATTAGGAGGATAAAAACTAACACAATCTCTAAAACCTTTGCGGACAAGCTACCCAACATGATGTAGTTACCATATTTTGCATTATTACCGCCACGTGGAAGAACTTAAATTGCCCCAAAACAACACACTAACCAAGTCAAATAAACACGTGATCAACTCTTACTTGCAATGCATCCCCTGTTTGCTAGTGTGCACCAACTTCTAAAGCCCCGCTTGGCTCTCCTGAAGAGCCCTTTAAACAAACCAAACAAGTGCAATCTTCCAAAGTGCAACTTTTTCATCTCCCAAACGATGATTATGCTCATCACATCGAGCATTAGGAGGATAAAAACTAACACAATCTCTAAAACCTTTGCGGACAAGCTACCCAACATGATGTAGTTACCATATTTTGCAATATTACCGCCACGTGGAAGAACTTAAATTGCCCCAAAACAACACACTAACCAAGTCAAAATATTTTTAATTAAAAAAAATCATTTTAATACTTCTTCTACCTATCTGCCTTATAAAACTTAATAGGGCATTTTGAAAAGCAAAAAGATAAAACAACTTGGACCAAAAACCAATTGTAATATAAACCTGCCAAAAATTGCGTAAAAACGTTAGACTACACGCCAGGAAAAATATAAAACGCGGTTTACCATGTTGGGAGGTGTGGATATACTCATGGTCGAGTACATGGCATTAGCGTCTATGATGATGCGAGATGACAAAACAAAATACAGAATATTAGTGCCAAGTTCCAATAAAAAAATAGCCTATGATGTTGATCTTGCATGTTAGGATATATGCATTGTGTATAAAATATCGTAAGGTGATGGTCCTTACAGGATGGGAGTAATACTCGGGCTTTGTAATATTGCAGGGAGAGCTCAGCGCTTTTATAAGTACAATGTGTAGGAAGAATGCTCCACAATGTGGGTAAATGATGTTGAAGGGTGTGGATGTGCAGTGTATGTTCTTAGTCATCAGTTGCAAAAAGGTGTTATGATGTTGCTGTGTGTGGATTGTCAAGGTGTCTTCTATACATAAATTCCGATGCAAAGTGGGTGTGATGGCCGAGGTGCAAAAAGATACATCTGATTGTGATATATTCAGTGTATATATAATAGTAAAAGGATGTATGACATCTGGGGAACGTTCTGGGAGACAAAATTGAGTGTGGGCTTTGTGATGTTGAGTTTAGTTCTCCGTTAAGCACAACGTGGAGGAATAATATGGTGAATGGAGGGTTGTGGAGAAACAATATGGTGAACGGAGGGTTATGATGTTGAGCAATGTGTATATGTAGGCATCAGTGCAGACAAGGGTTATGATACTGGATAATGTAGGTTGACAAGGTGGGTATACATAGATTCTGGTGGTACATTTGAATTGTGATGGGTGAGGTTAAAAACTCACAGAGATTCCTCTGATTGTGATAACACACGGATGGTTGGGTAGAAGAAATAGAATCAACGTACATAGTGGCATTGTTGTGAGTTCTGACTTATGGTAGAAGAAAAGCTGAAAGAATACTTGGAGTTCATAGAGCAAGGGTTCAGAATGAAACGGACAAATGATGCTCATCCTGCTGCAGGTATGCAACATAATTGATGGACAAGAGCTCTCTGATATTGCCGTCTTTTTATTTTATTTTATTGCTGGGGTAAAAGATATAAGAACAATGGAGGGATTTCAAAATGTAACAAACATAACTATGTGCATGATGGTCCATGGTCCAGGTATATAAGATGGTTGATTGGCAAAAAAGTGATATTGTAGTCCTTGTTTTGATTGTTGGGGTTGAAGGAGTTTCAATTAATGGTCCATGGTCCAGTCATATAAGACGGTTGATTGGCAAAAAAAATGATATTGTAGTCCTTGTTTTGATTTTTGGGGTTGAAGGAGTTTCAATTAAGAATAACTGAGATAGTGTAGATTCTGGTACAATCATGGGTGGTTGTACAGTTAAAGTTTCAAGTATACCACTAACTGTCATTGCAAAGGAGCTGGTGGATTTTATGGAGGGCATTGTAGGTAGGGATAGTGTTTATGCCTGTGAGATCAGGACTGAAAGAGCAAATTGGAAGTCCAGGGGATTTGGCCGGGTCCAGTTCGATAACGCTGATGCGGCGAAAGAGGTATGCAGACTTTCCCAATTGGGTCTTCTCTTGTTTCAGAAGGATAGGCTTATTGCTTGCTCAACACAGAAGGACATTGTCCCCAGACCAACTTACTCTGTCCACGGAGCAGAGCTGCTTGTGGGTTGCCGAGTGTTTCATAATGCCTTGTGTGTTTTATGGTCTGCAAGTGATGTCGTTGCTGAATTTCCATTGGAAAGGGAAAAAATTGACTTATTTGTTAGTGAGGGTGGGGTGGAATATAAGTTGGAGGTTGGTTTTCGGGACATTGTTCAGAGTTATGCATGCATTTTGAAAGAAAGGAGGACAGATGCTATTTTGGTACAGGTATGCTTGCAGCCTTGCATTCTTCATATATCTCCATCATTTATTTATGTCAGTTGCATCTTAAGCCGGATAAGGCGAGGCACGAAAATTTTGCAATAAGCTTCCAATTCCCTTATCACAATGCTTGCATTTTGGATCTATTCATGCCATCATCGGTGTCATATGGCGATTCATTGTTGGGTAGGATTTGGGAAATGCCAGACTTTTACTTTGGTGGTGAAATGTAATCTTTCTTCTTTTGTATCACTCCTTTTAATACTTGCATTCACTGCATAATAATCAAACTTTTTTAGGAACCGGTTCTCCAATAATACAGTTTTGCAGATTGGTTTGGCAGATCCCATATGATTCAAGTTGCTACAGGTCATCACATGTTTCAGCGTAAATGTATAGATATTTATTTGTTTTGTTTTGGGATTTTTTTGCCTGTTTCGTCTTGATATTCAACTCTTGTCTATTCAAACAAATCTGGAGTCTCCCATTTGAGAGTTGTTTAGCATTAGGCTCTCAAGGGGCTCGGTGGAGACTTTTTCATACTGCTAACTATCGAAAAGTTAGAAGCTTAGTTTCAACTCACCAAGATGACGGTAAATGAAAGAAAGATCTTTGTCGTTAGTCCATAGGTTCAGTTCCATAATTTTGACAGATAGTGAAGGGATTACTTTACGCACCTGTTTTTCTTTCTTAGCCACTTCCAATGCGATTGGATGTGGTGAATTTGTAAGCATGCTTCTGTGGCTTGCTCCAAAAGTGAAACATGTTCCCAATGCAAAATACTCTGATTCTTATAGAGTGGCTAAAAGTGGGAACCCCCCATAGTGGAAATGGGTGTAGGTAATTTAGTGGTCTCATGTCAAGCTGGAATTTGAAATGCAATGAATCTGGACTTGTACTTTTTGTTTCTGGATTTTGATGATCAGCACCCCTTTGTCATCCATAAGTTTATATGCCAATCAATTGAGCATCAGCATTGTCCTGCATGGCATGAAAGGTAGTGTATCATGATTCACGTGTTTCTGCAATATTTTCATCATCTTTTTATTCCCTTATTATTTGCCTCAGAATTGCGATAAGGTTGGGATTGACCAATTTTAGCATAGTTGCCTTTCATGCTTGTCCATCAAACTGGTATTTTACATGCAAAATATCCATTTACTCAAAAGAACTGGCTATCAGAGGCCAAGCCTGCACATAAGTATGACTCTACACAAGTTAAGAATTTAAAACATATTTCAGGATTCGATACAATGAATCAGAAAATCCAAACATGTTGATGGTGTAATCAGGGGGAACAACTTCACTTCTGCACTATGGAATCAAAAGAACCCTTAAATTAAAATAATGTCTCAGTAATGACATAAAAAGTAGAAAAGAAACTTAAAGAATTCAGGTAACTTGTAATGAAATCTTAATGTTTAAGCAGATCCAGTATTAGAATCGATGGAATCAGCCTATTGATGGAATGGACACGAAATGGAGACTCCCCTGCCACCCCTGACTCTTTGTTTTTCAAAATACATCTTATATTTACAGAATAATATCTACAAACATCAAAACAATGGTGGAAGGGTATGTACAATTTACTCTATAACCTCTTCTGAAAAGCTATTAATGCTGAAATAAAGTTTGAATAAACTACAGAATCCTTGAGCATCATTGATCAACAAAATTCCCTTGGCCAATAGCTGGCGACATACCTTATCATGCTACAGGGCACAAAATGTGAATTTTGAGTAGAGAGCTAACCTGAGCCTCAAAAACAAACTCACACTGAAGCTTCTAGAGGGTGAACAAGGCAGAAACTCTCAGAAATTGCTAACTCCCAATGCAGGAGGAGGAAACTAGATAGCTGTAGTTTCCAAATAGTTTCACTCACAAATGTATCCGACCTTGAAAGAGGAACAAGCAATGGTCTTGAATTAATGTCCAACAAATCTTAGCAAACTGTACTCCCAAAAAATATGTTCCACTGTCTCAAAGTGGTGACAAACAGGACAAAGTCCATTAGAAAGCAATCTGGCTTTAGGGGGGATCCTTTGGTGGATAACAAGCCAAGCAAAAACTCGCACTCCCCTATCCTCCGAATTAATAGACATCTATATCACATTGAGAAATGGAGATAAAGAATGTCTCTTATGCAATGATGAGTAAAGCCGGTGAGAATCATATTGCTGCAATGAATTACTAAAAGTCAAACTCCAATACCTCTAAAATGGCCTCAACATCCCAATGTTTGCTTTAAACAGATCTTGCTGGCAAATGAGCCCTAGCAACTCCATAACTGAATGTTGAGTGGATGCAAGGAGGCTATACACCTAAGCTGAGGACTGTAAGTCCTTCCTGGATCAGTAGCAATGTCCCACAAGTTTCCCCAAAAGAAGATGCCTTTCTTGCTTAGCTGATGAGCCTAAAGGTGAGGCAAGCCATTACGATAAGTGCCATAAGACCACCATCTCCAAATAGGGCAATGTGTGAGATCCCAAACTGCCTTGTTGCCTCCATGCTCCATGTAACTAATCTTTCCATCTCACTTTACGCCAACCAAATACTGCTAAATATAAGAGAGCCCAAAACTTGGAAGCAGTGGGAGGAAGAAATGATATCACACAAAGTGAAGGTCCTCGACACCTTCCCTACATGTTGCATTGACATCATCTTATGCAAAACCAGAATTTGTGATATAGTGTCATCCTCTAAACACCTCACTACCCATTTGGCAACCAAAATAAGCCCTAAGTGGCAACATCAATGAATCTAAGCCCCTCTTCATCTTGGGGCATAGTGCACAAATCCGAAGGAACCAAAGAGGGGCCTCTTTCTCTAACATGCTTTGACCGCAAGTATGATCTCAAGATCTGCTCTGAAACATAGTAAATGTGCGAGGCTTGTGGGATCCATCCAATCACTGTCAACTTCCCAACAAAGGGGGTATTCTTATGTGACCAAGTATGAAGTTTGGAGATGTTGAAAGACACCAATCCCACTTGGAAACTGGCTAGATCCACATTGAAGGAAATGCCCAAATATCCAAGAATTACTTTGAATCAAATATATGTCCAAGCCAAGGGAATCTAGTTAGGAAAAAATCCAAACCCATGAACCAAAAGTTAGTCTTGTGGCCATTGACCACAACACTTGATGCTAAGTAGAATGTATGTAAATAAGCACAAACACCATCAGTCGAATTCCTCTCAACACCAATCAATATAAGTGAAACATCAACAAAGTGGTTGTGGACCATCTTAGAGCCATCAGGGAGCAAAATATCCCTCACTTTCCCTTGAAGAGGAGTGACCCCCAGCAAATATCCCAAGGCATCAATGGTCTAAGCATATAGAGATTGTAGGTTTTAACCATGTAAAATTAATTACTGCAAATAGATTCTTAATAATACAGAAAAGATGTAATGGCGCACATACACACATTAATATAGAGGTTTTACTCTGGAAACCCAAACTGGAAAAACTAGAAAGATTATTCAGTATATTTATCTTTATAGTTTTACAATACAATATATGTATCTTGTGGCATCCATAAACCACCAATCCATTTACCCTAGGATTAGAATACAATTGTAACTTTTCAACCGAAACTAAAAAATAGTGGGTTAATGTTAATTTTAGGAATGTTCTATGCTTAGAGCAATTTATTTCAATTTTCATAGTTAACTCAATATCTTTTCCAAATTAGCAATCACATCAGCATTAAAGTAAATTGCAGATAGAACATAAACACATAAATCGCAGAAGACAAGCCAAGACAAGAGGACACAAGATATGGTGCTAGCCAGGGACAAACCCCAATGTGGGGAAACACTTGCTAATTAGCATACAACTGATGCTCTCTTAGCAACCTCAACACTGTTGCTAAATGTTCAGCATGTTCTTCCTCATTCTTATAATATACCAGTATGTCATCATTGAATACAATAACAAACTTATTCAAATAAGGACGCAACACATTATTCATCAAACGCATGAATGTAGCTGGAGCATGTTAGGCCCCTATGCTACTAGGGTAACCCCTTATTGTTATTATTACAACCCCCTTATTATATTTATGTACCCATGTAGTGCCCATATTGTTACTATTGTGCCCCATAGAAGCTCACTATTGTTATTATTGTGCCCTTACATTATTATAGTTATGTCGACTCTAATTATATTATGACCCCTTAGACTCCTATATATAGAAAGGAGATGTTTTCATTTGTATCATCCAAGAATTGTTCATTTATGTAATGTAAAGGAGGTTTCCCCCTCGAAGAGGCTGAATTCTAAGGTGTTGATCTATCTTTTCTATCTTTTGTGAGCTGGTTTCATAACATTTGGTATCAGAGCTTTGGATTCTAGGGTTTCGCTACTCCAAATAGGTCATCGTGGAATTTTCGCTATAACTTTGTTTCTGCGACGTTTCAAAAGCGAAAAAAAAAACCCATTTGAGAAGAAATTGCACTGAACCTCGGGTCTGAATTTCATAGCATTTCGCGCTATATTTGCGGAGATATGATCTGAGGAAGTTGGACGTTTTGCAGACTCTTGAATTACATTCCAAACAAGTGACCTGGGGAAAATCATCATAACTTTCTCTTTGAGCATTGGATTAAAATTTCGTTAGAAGGTACAGAAAGAGGACAGGCTGTAGTTTCTTGTATATATTTTTTAGAGCCAAAGGTTGAAACAGTGACACGTGGCACATCGTACAATTTTGCTCTACTGAACTAGTCTATAATCTAGTTATTGTGGGAGATTTGGCATAACTCTTCCTTGGAGAATCCAATTTGGATCAGACTGGTGGCATTGGAAAGAGGACACATAGGGCTACTGAACATCGCAATTTCAGAACTAGAAGAATCGAAATTACAGAGTTATAGTCATTTCAAGATCGAGCTCCTAAAATCAAGAAAAGGCGATATGAGGAAGTTTGATGGCAAGGATTCGGTAAATTGGATACTTCGGATGGAGCAATATTTTGATCTACATGGTGTAACACTGTTACAAAAGGTATGTATTGCATCTTCATATTTAGAACCAAATCAATTTTTATGGTATAAGGGCTTTGTTCTCATAAACAACTTGTTACGTGGTCAATTTTCACGGAGAAAATGATAGCACATTATGAGGATATAAAGAACAACACCTTCTTTAGAGCAACACCACAACAATTGGAAAGAGTGAAAGGGCTTTGTTACATACTGGAAAGTAAAATTAGGGCAACAAGGAAGTCTACCCCTCACAACTATAAAGATGGAAGTGTTGTTTCTCCTAGCCTTCCACAACCTACAAGGGTTACACCACAATAATTAGAAGAAAAAAGAGAAAAAGGGCTTTGTTACAATTGTGATAGCAAATGCACTAAAGGTCATAAGTGTGTTGAGAAGAAATTATTTTACATAGAATATGAAGAAGAGGAAGAAAAGTATCAAGAAACATCAAAAGAAGAGGATATTCACCAGGACCTCACCACAAAGAAAGAAGAAATGAATCAGACCATATCTTGTAAAGCATTGGCAAGAATTACCACTCCTCAAACTCTTAAGAAAGGACATATCAAGAAGAAAAAGGTGCAAGAAGTGAAAGATCACATCGAGAAAGAAGAAATGAATCCGACCATATCTTGTAAAGGATTGGAAGAAATTACCACTCCTCAAACTCTAGGGATAGAAGGACATATCAAGAAGAAAAAGGTTCAAGCAGTGAAATATCACATCGAGCATCAACAACAAGTTCTCCAACTTTTAAAAGATAACACCACTTTGGTGCAAAATCGAATGAAACAATAGGTAGATCAACATCGTAGTGAAAAATGTTTTGATGTAGGTGATTGGGTATTTTTACTGCTACATTTCAAGCAAGCTATTTATGAGAAGCTACATGCACTTAAGAAATGGCGACTTTACCGAATGGGAAGACACTTCAAGGTAAAAATGGATCATGATAGTCTTAAATACTTTTTAGAACAACTATTATCTTTAGAAGAACAGAAAAAATGTGTCACAAATATGATGGGTTATGACTTTGACATCATTTATAGAAAATGGAAGCAAAATTTTGTTGCAGATGCACTCTCAAGAAAGGATGAGGATGTGAAAGCACTGTTTTGTGCTATTTCTATTATCCAACCAGATTGGATAAACGAAGCAAGGGATGAATGGAAGAAGGATGAAGAAGTATGGCCACTTATTCAAAAGTTGAAAAAGATCCAAATTCAAACAATATTGCCATAAATTGAAGAGGAAGGGAAAATCATATTGGAACCTGGAGCAGTCACAGAAGCAAGAACCCGATAGCTACGAAATCAATCAATTTCAGAGTATCTCATCAAGTGGAAGAACTTACGTGCTGAAGATTCCACATGGGAGGACAAGAATTTTATACAGAAGCGTGAAGAACTACTCAAGCGTTGAGGACAACACTTTTTGAAGGAGAGGGGCATGTTAGGCCCTATACTACTAGGGTAACCCCTTATTGTTATTAGTACAACCTCCTTATTATATTGATGTACCCATGTAGTGCCCATATTGTTACTATTGTGCCCTATAGAAGCCCGCTATTGTTATTATTGTGCCCTTACATTATTATAGTTATGTCGGCTCTAATTATATTATGACCCCTTAGACTCCTATATATAGAAAGAAGATCTTTTCATTTGTATCATCCAATAATTTTTCATTTATATAATGTAAAGGAGGTTTCCCCTTCGAAGAGGTTGAATTCTAAGGCGTTGATCTATATTTTCTATCTTTTTGTGAGCTAGTTTCATGACAGAGCATTAGTCAAACTGAATGGAACAACAACAAAACCATAATGCCCATACTTGGTCTTGAACGCAGTCTTGAAGATATCCTTTTCCTTGATGCGTACCTGATGGTATCATGATCTCAACTCGATCTTAGTGAACATTGTTTCTCCCTTTAATTGATCAAACAAATCATCAATCCTCGATAATGGGTACCAGTTCTTGATAGTTACCTTGTTCAACTGCCTGTAGTCAATGCACAATCTAAGAGTACCATCTTTCCTCTTTACGAACAAACTGGTGCACCCCAAGGCGATACACTGGGTCTGATGTATCCTTTGTCCAACATCTCCTTTATTTGCAACTTCAACTCTACCAACTTAGGTGTGCTCATCTTGTAAGGCGCTTTCGATGCTAGAGTTACCCTTGGCACCAACTCAATAGAAAATTTTACCTCCCTGTGAGGTGGAAACTCTGTAATGTCCTCAGGAAATACATCCTAAAACTGCTGCAAAACTAGGTACCTCCTTAACACATCTGCATCCTCAACCTCCTTACCCTTCTCACTAGAAATGTATATTGCAAACATCACACAACCTTCTTTGCAATTATGCTCAGCCTACATAGTGGTAACCAACCTCACTGATGTAGGCTTCTTCTTTCCCTGCAAAGTCCTCTTTCCCCACTATCATCCACACACTCAATGACCTTGTCAAATCAATCCACTTTAGTTCTGTGAAGGTATATCAAATCCATACCCAAAAGCATATTATACGATCCCGATGGTAATACATTCAAGTGTGTTGATGTAGGCATACCATTTAACTTAAATGCACAAGCTCTTACCCAATGGTGAACTCGCTTCTTTGTACCTGTAGCCAACTGTACCAACCAATATTCTGCATGCACTTCTTTTCTCAAACCACACTTATCCACCAGGTCAGGATTAATATAACTATAGTTAGATCCAGGATCAATCAAAATAAAAACAAATTGATCACAAAGCTTACCATCCATCTCAATGATCGATGCTTGATGATCTGCCTGCATGTTGTCCACAACTGCATAGATTCAAAGAATGCTATGACCAACATCACCAACTATATGCACTTCCTGAGCACTGTAGATCTGGGGTCTACCACCACTCTGATATTGCAGACAATCCCTCTTATGATGATCCTTACCACATATCCAACATTGGAATGGTTCCCTACCACCGCCTCTAGCCTGCTGCTCTCCATGTCCCTTCTTAGTTGTATTGAATCTCTTGAAAGGAACTGCATTTTATTTCTCACTTGCACCTTGAGGTCTTCCTCTCTTTGGTGACCATTTTCCTTTAGCTTTGTCATTTATCTTCAAGTCACATTTAGGCTCAACTTTGCGCTTCGACTGCTCATAACAATGATTCAAATTTCGGATGGATTCCTCCAATGATCTAGGCTCATCGAACTCAATCCGGTCTCTGTATGCAACTGGAAATCCATTGATGAATCTCTAAACCTTGGCCTTCTCCTCCTTGAGGTAAGGTACATATCTCAACAGCTCCAAAAATATGCTATTATACTCCTCATCTGTCATAAAACCCATTCACAACTCATAAAACTCCTTAGCCTTGTCATCATAGTGCCTTTCAGACAAGTACTTCTTCTTGAAGAGTCTTTCAAACTTCGTCATGTATATCTTTGACATTATTCACGTCTTCCCACCAAATATCCGCTTTACCTTTGAGACTGAAAGTGGTTATCTTTGCTTTCATGTTTTCTGAATAATCACGCAATCATAAGAATTTCTTCATACCAAACAAGATTGCCTCTGCATCTTGCGATTTCTTCATCTCTCCATCAAAGGTAGGTGGCTTTGCTTTCTTAAACTCATCCGAAAAGTATCCCCTATCACTCCTCTTGTAAGGATGATAACGATGACGATCATGATTCTTGTCAGAACCAGAACTAGAGTAATACCTGTGTTTGTCCCCTATCCTATTGGTGTGTCCAACATCCTGCCATCTCTAATCATTTCAGATCTATTTGACCTGTGTCTACTAGAAGACTTGCTGCCATATGCCCCATTAGTTTTGTCCTCATGTCCATGGGTGATTTGAAGTGGTTTGTGTTGCTGCGAATTTGAAAAAATCTGAAGTAGTATCGCATTCACCTCTGTTTATTTCTCTTGTGCCTACACGACTTTGTCATTGTCTGCTTTGCAACTCTTTATTTCTTCCTTTAGGATTCTTAATGTGTCTACCAATTCAGAAGAGTGCCCCACACCATGTTGTTCATATGATGCATAGGGAGATTCTATGTAGTCTACCACCTTGCTAGCCATTTGATCTCTTTCCTTAAGGCATACTATGTCAGCTAAACCAAATCACCATAAATCAATGTACCTTAGCATAATTCAAGGAGGATACCTTTTATGCAAGATCATCAAATCAATGTGATGCATGTGTAACATAACTATAATAACATAAAGACATATATCAAATAAGTGCATCAACGCATAAACATCATTCTAGCTAGGGTCCAATCATCCATGCAAGGCCATATCAACAATGCATGTTGTGACCTCCTGCATGACTACAATCGTTACTCCATTATACACATTGCCTCATGCAACTATCAACCTGCATAAGCAATGCTTAATCAACTACACTTACACATAAGTGCATGTAGTCGAGAATAAGCGATCAATTCTTATAATCAACCTACAAGACTGATACTTGTAATCAAATAACCAAGAATGCAACCCAACATACAAGGATGTAATCAAGTTGGATATAATCATATAACCAGTCATATACTCCTAAAAATGCATTCCATAAAATCGACAAAGTTCCTCATGATAACCTTACTACAACCATGATCAATATGATGTAATGTAACAAGCACATGGAACACAAGTGTAAGAGACACACATGCAGTTGACATGCATGCATGACCAACACATTCACCCATATCTATAGCAGTGGATATGACCCAAAGAGAGCGCAACCACGCTCTGATACCAATTTGTAGTATCATATATGACCTAAAGAGAGCGCAACCCGCTCTGATACCAATCTGTAACACCCCCTCCTCCCAGGTCCACCCAAGCAACCAACCAGGCGGGGAAACATGTGATGAGAGAGGTTAATATAAGGGATTCAATCTCCTTGTTGACCTTAATGAAATGGAATCGACAAAACTAATCAAATAAACCCATCCACATCAGCAATGACACCCTCAGGAGACATGTCAGCCACTCAAACATCCTATCCCTGGGCCCCATTGATGTTTTAAACCTTTTAACTCAAATTTGCTCTCATGTTATAAGCAAGACAATGACTAGCAACCAAAATTCGCTCTCATAGGCCTATGTGCCAGTGCCGTGGACTCTTCTCAGCAAACCTGTGCCAACGACCTCGAAATTTGAGCCACTTTTCTAGCCCAAAATCCCGACCTCTGCCTAGAACTTGTTATAACCTTCAAAATCCATCAAAGACATGATACCAATGCTGATAAATAAAAAACCAACTTCAAGACTAAGCCTTAGCATCCCCAACTAGGACTATCATTCTGTAAAACACTTGGCATCAATGCAACCTGCAAGTCTAGGATACAAGACAACGCATAAATGACTGAAATAAATTATGAAACATAACCAGAAGGATCACCTCCTTCTCGATTGAACTATTATATCATCAATTAGGTCTTGCATCCATCCATTGAACAATTACAAGTAAATACACGAAATAACCATGACATGGACTAGTCACATAACCATGCTTATAACCAACATTGAACCATGTAAATATCAAAGATATGACAACCATTAAATCTGCTTATAAACAAGTGAAAAAAGTAAGAGAACTTAGCTTTTATTGATCATAGGCAAATCCGACCAGCTTCGGGACTTCCACGTACCACCCGACCATAGACATGGATGAACCAAATCTCTCATTTAGCTAGTCACCCCCGTGCCATATTCCAAGCATGAATGTGGGATCTCATAGAACAACCAATATAAGAACAACCAAGGGAATCCATAAGTTAAACCACTTCCACCCTCATCAAACCATGATCACACCAAAATCGGTGCTCCGATCACAACTGAATTGAACTTGGAATGCCATCCGGAATCCATCACTATCCTTGAGGAATTTTCTGTCTCCTTGTCTCTCAGGCTTTAACGCAATCCATTCTCGGATTACTAGGCCCTAAACCGAGACCAATCTCTTAGGCTTTACCGCAATCCAAACCCGAATCACTAGGCCCTAACTGAGACTTCTCCCTTAGGATTTACCGTGTATCCCGCCAAAACCGGTCAAGGGATTCCTAAGCCTTTGAAAATGGAACTTGAGACCACCTCCACCCCGGATTCTGAAATCCATTCGGCAAACCAAAGCTCAAAAACCAAAATAAACATCCCAACACCATGGCATTCCGAAAAAGGTAAGGCTAGGATGAAAGCCATTGTCATAACTTGGCAAAACCATGCCACCGACAACAAGATCAATACACCAACATGCAAAGCCATGCATGTCCAATCCAACTAGGAAATCACACATGCAAAAGGTTACCTGCAAGCATTCTTGCTAAAGCTGCTTGAATCATTCTTTCCTTTCCTTGATCCTTGCTTTCCTTCTTTCCCTTTGCTTTCTTTTCCTTCCTTGATCCAAGGCTAGAGTGCTCCAAGAAACTATAAGTGACCAAGAGTGAGAGAGAGAGAGAGAATAATGAGAGAGCTCCAAAACTGAACTGACAAAAGGTTACCAACTGATCCTGAGAAGCCTTTTTATGAATGAGGTCTCTAATTTCTTCATTTTCCATTATTTTACTTCGGTTTCTTCCTCACATGCAACTTGTGACCTTTTACCTTCCTTTTCTCCTATTTTCCGTTATTTTCGTAAATATTGTGCAAAAATATCTTATTGCCTTTTAATGTCTTTCCCTTAGCCTTTGCCAATTTTCCACTAGGATATCTTTGCCCAACATTCAGCTTGGACTAAGTGTCACTGCGGTCTTATTTTGCCTTTATTTACTTTTATTACATGAAAGTTTCACCAACGTTGTTACACCAAAAACATTTTTTTTTACTTTTTGAGTGTTTTATATGATATATACATAAATTTTTTAAACCATATATTATATGTAATGCTTTTTTTGAGTGTTTTATATGATATATGCATAAATTTTTAAAACCATATATTATATATAATTGACTTATAGCAAAAGTGCTTAAATGATGGGGATTGGACCAATTGAACAACTACACACATAAACAACCTTTTTCATAATAAATAAATATAAAATTATAATTAAAAAATATTATTTAACGTGACATTTTAATATTTTATTCAATGTTTCTAATAAACTATTTTTAAAAAGTAAAAGAATTATACATCTTGGTCGTTTTTTAAAAGGTTAAAATATAAGATTTTCTTAATTTTCAATTACTTTATTTTTATCTATAAGGTTAATATAAATCTATGTTATTTAATTCGATTATTGAAAGTGATTTTTTTTTGTCATTCATAGTTTTTTTAAATATCACATGTCAACTTTATGTTAATCACAAAATGAACTATTTTTTTTTCTTATTTCACTGCAATATCAACAACAAACTAAAAAAACAAAATGAGAATAAAATTATTGGCTATAGGCTATATTTTTTTGTAACCTTAGTAGGACTCTGTGATTTTCGTGTTGAACCCAAGACTTCCAACAAACTAAAAAAACAAAATGAGAATAAAATTATTGGCTATATTTTTTTTGTAAGTTTAGTAGGACTCTCCAATTTTCGTGTCGAACCCAAGACTTCCAACAAATAAAAACAAAAAAAACAAAATGAAAATAAAATTATTGACTATATTTTTTTTTGTAAGCTTAGTAGAACTCTGATTTTCATGTTGAACCCAAGGACTACTCTAGGGAGATTATTATTGACTATATTTATTTTTAATTGATATTGAAATTTAATATTTAAAAAACATTTTATATTTATTTAAAAAGAAATAATTGAATTCACTATAAAATTATTTTATCCCTCTAAAACATGAACCTTAAATTAAAGATATAAATAACTCAAAACAAAACAAAATATTATTATGAAGTATATAACCAAAATGAGTTGACAAAATGCAATATCACTAAACAACCAAAATGAATTAACAAAATGCAATATCACTACATGTTCAGATATGAATCAGATTTAAAAAAGTTTTTTTTTTCCCTTAATGAATTAACAAAATGCAATATCACTAAATGTTTAGATATGAATCAGATTTATAAAAGTTTTTCGTCTTTTTTTTAATATATATATTTCCAAAAATTTAATTAGATAGATAACAGAGCCCTGTGGTGGCAATATCACTGCGTTTACTCATATGGCTCTTGTTTTTTATTGAATAAAGACTTGTTATTGATTTCTAGAATCTAGTGACTTTTGTAAATGTTTTATTATCAATTTTAGATCTCCCAAATAATACCAAAACAAAAATTTAATTCTACTTTAATTAAACAAATTTTTTACAATTTCCGTATATAGAATTGAAAATATCCATTTAAATTTAATAATAAATATAGTTAAATATTTAATTAAATTTTTTCATTCTTTTAATCTTTATTTGAAAATATCCATTTAAATTTAATAATAAATATATTTAAATATTTAATTAAAATTTTTCATTCTTTTAATCTTTATATAATAATTATAAAATTTATTATTTGTATATTAATAAATAGTTATAAAAATAATATATATTGTATCAATATATTGATTAATGGAGTCCTAGTTATAAAATTAAAAAGTTAAATCTATGTAATAATTTTTTACATATTTTTTAATAATTATAGTAGAAATTGTATTTTCAAATTGAAACTCTAAAATACTAATTTTTTTTTATGCATTGTAAGTGGTCCACCATTTCAATAGTCTTAATAGGATATAGTAATCGTTCCTCACGGATAATAAGCAAATTTCTCCAGCATACCCCCCATAGTTGTGCACAATCCTATGTAAATAAGATTGCCAAAGTTAAGTAATACATTATAAAATTGGGTGCATTGAAATATTTTTAAGTCAAATTCATCTGAATTTTTCAATGCTTAGCGAAATATAAAAATTTCTGATTATGTTAGATCTGAGATATTTGTGATCCATAACATTTTCAGGATTAAGTCGAAGTTTCTAGCCAACTAATGTGGTCCATCCTCATGACAAGGCGCAAAAAGTCATACAAACTTCATGTGTAAATAGTAAGGATGCATCATTCTATTTGCATAGATTATGAACTTTAGATATGTAATCTCAACTTCATCAAATATCATAGCACAATCATACAATCTTCATGTATAAATAGTAAGGATGCATCATTCTATTTGCATATATTATAAACTCTAGATATGTAATCTCAACTTCATCAAATATCATAGCACGGGTCATGTTTAAAATTTTGTGGATCATTTATATAAAATAATTAGATCTAAGAAAATTTTATATACAATAATCTGATATAAGAAAGTTTAAGATATATATATTTTTTGTAAATTTGGTTGGATTACATTTTCATCATGTTCAATATATTACCCCAATCAGAGTGGGGAACTTAACCGTTGACTTCACATCAAAAAATGTCTTAATAGAGCACCCATCACATCAAAAAATGCCTTAATAAAACACCCAGCACTGTATATCCAAAAAATCAATAATATATTAAAAAATTTAAACATTCAGATAATTTTCTAATTATTTTATTTAAATTTGTTTATTATTTTATTTTTATGTTTCTAAACATGACCTTTATTACTCTTTAAAAATCCTGCACCTCGCGTTATGTCTGAGACATGCATTTAAGACCACTGGATATGCGAGCTCGAATTCAGTTGCACATTAAACCTCCATGCCTGCCATCTTACAGCACGGGGTTTCCAATACTAGGACCGAACCAACAATAATAGCATAGTTCACAAACACTGATCTCAAACTGTTTAAGAAGATTCTAGAGAGAAAATTTTGGCAAAGGCTAACCAGCGTGTTATAGGGCATTAAATGCCCTAGTACATGCATGCTTTATAACACATAGCTTTTATTTTTGGCAAATCTTATTTCCAACTCCACTGCATTATAAATGCAGTCTGACGTACAAGAGGAATAGGGGTTGCTTTGCATTTATATTTCTTTCAAAGTTGACTTTGGCATGTTAGCAGCAAGGCAACCCCTATTCCCCTTGCATGTCAGACTGCATTTATAATGCAGTGGAGTTGGAAATAGGATTTGCCTGGTTTGGCTCTGAAGATGTAACAAGTAATAAATAAACCATAAGATTTACAAAACTAAAAATACTAAAGATGTAAAAAGTTTTGTAATTTTAATAATAGTTATTTTAGTGAGATTTTTTTGGAGTTTAGGATGCATGAATATGGTTGAAAAATTTGTGGTGATATTTTGATTTGTGTTATTTAAATTAGTTTTTTCACTGTATATATAGATTCAGCGCCCTGAAAAAACTTTAGGCACTTCTATTGTGTAGAGTTTACTCATCAAACTTGTGATTCCAATGAATTTCTACCATATTTTAGATAAATTAAACCTGAAAAATTCACCAATTTTTTTTTCCAAAAATTGACGCTAAAAACAACTCAATTTTAATATATCAACTGTAATTAGAATATTGCCTTGAGAACTCCATGGCTTTTTTAACAAATACATAACTAACATAAAACCATAGATCATAACTAGCACTTCTATGCAGTAACACAACAAGTAACAATTAAAATATATCTATATTTAAATATTATTTAGATTCATTATATTAGTTATTATTATTTTTTTTTCGGGGAATAAATCGAATTTGAATTTATTATTACTGCATTAAAAATGTAAAATAAAAATAAACAAAACTTCTAATTAATCAAACTTCTGTAAGAAGAAATTTCGGCGTAAATCACATTCAGAAAATCATTGTCGAAGCGTTTCGAACGAACTAACCAGTGTGGTTCATCCGCAGGACAAGTTAAACTTGTCCTGACGATGAACCACACTGGTTGGTTCGACAATGATTTTCTGAATATGATTTATGCCGAAATTTTTTCTTACAATTATTATGGATTACCGAAGCCTCAATTCAACTAATCAAACTACATCAAAAAAATTCAATTACTAAATCGTAAAATTCATACTTTTAGTCTAATACAACCATAACTTTCGATTCATGTGAGCCCATTGTTGGGCACATTGTTCATGGAATTTATGGCATCTATGTGACCATAACGCGCACACGATTTTATACGGTTATGATCGGGCAGCAGTTTAACAAATAACTGGATTAAAAAAAAGTTTTTCGGTAGATTCTCGAGTTCTTTTCTATATATATATAATTTTATTTATATTTTAATTATTATTATTATATTATTATATTATATTATATTTTTAAGTTGTTATTAAAATATTTTATGATATTTTAATATAATAATATTTTAATTAATTATTTAATAATATTAAATCATTTTAAAAATTAATTGTTGAATAATATTAAATTTTATTTTAATTATTATTAGCTATATATTTATATATAATTGTTAATTATATTTTATTTTATTTTAATTAATATAATATAAATAAAAAATGGTTAATTCAACAAATCATTCCTAACAGTGAATTTATAACGACTAATTTTTTTATGGCTAACTCTGAACCGAATGCTTTTTTACTATTTAATTTTTTAGATAGATTGATTTGTTCACTTTTGTCCCAAGCATGAACCACATTAGGTGGTTCGAAATGTCTACCATAATTTAATGTCGTGATCAATCCAAAAGACAATCTCCTAATAAATAACTGGTCTGTTAATGAAGACAATCTCATAATAAATAACTACTCTGTTAATGAGTTGTATGCCAAATGTTGGATAATTGGCGTGCCAAAATCCAACAATGAGCATATACAACCCTAGGGCATTTATTTCCCATTGGCAAGATGGGGGAGGTTGTATATGCCCCCCTTAGATAATTGGCTTGCCAAAATCCAACGATGGATGGGCATATACAACGCTGCACATTTACTGGTCATTAGTAAGCCATTTATTTTCAACTATTTATTTTGTATTTCATATCACCTCCCCCAAAATTCACTTTTTTGTATTCATCAAATTCAAATTCACTAGAAACAAATTCAAATGGTATAAAAATAATATCCATTTGCAATGCCACATTTACTTTGTAGTGCATTGCACATTTACTGCTCATTAGTAAGCCATTTATTTTCAACTATTTATTTTGTACTTCATATCACCTCCCCCAAAATTCACTTTTTTGTATTCATCAAATTCAAATTCACTAGAAACAAATTCAAATGGTATAAAAATAATATCCATTTGCAATGCCACATTTACTTTGTGGTGCATTAGCCATCAGATTTTAAAGTAATTAAACTCTAATGACATACATATTATGTCATACCAACGCTAGGCCTCACAATTTAATGTTATGTAGTTTTGTTGTTTTGGATTATTTTATTAAAAAAATCATAAATTAGTAATTAAAAAATTCAATGACATATATAGCAAGGCCAAAGTTTTACAATTTAATGTTATGTACTCATGACATGACATAGTTTAATGTGTTGCTTTGGATTATTTTATTAAAAAAATCATAAATTAGTAATTAAAATTCAATGACATATATACCAAGGCCCAAGTTTTACAATTTAATGTTATGTAACCATGACATACTTTAATGTGTTGAATGAGCTGTATTTTAATTTAATTTTATTGTTGTAGTTTAATTGTTTTGGATTATTGTATTAAAAAATTTATAAGATTTTAGAAAAATTTGATACTACATTGTAATAAAAGAGTTGGTACAAATTGTAAACATAGTACAAGTGTCAATTTTATGTATTTTTCTTTTCAAATTTATATTTTATATTTTTAACAATTTAGAAATAAACCCATAAGAATAGTCACATCAATAATTTTAACTAATTAAAAAAATAAGATTTTTAAATTTAAATAGTATATATATATATATGTTGGTCAGTCAAAGAACTTTCATTATATTATCAAAGGAAAACAATTTACATTTCGATAACATACAACCCTTTCCACTTCACTCCAACTAGATTTGTTAGCAAGGAGAGTTGGACAAAAGCATAAGAGATGTGCCCATTCATTGCCCATATCCCATGGACAAAATGACCAAATATTCCAAAATATATGCAAAACTAAAAAACAACCTGCAATTTTCATATCAAGGGGGGGGTGGGGTGTAAAGCTTGACCACCTTGAACTGTTGGAGGATTGTGACCTATATGGACATGAAAATCTGTGAGCCAAACACACCTCAGTTTCATACATTCTCTCATTAGTGTGGCACTGGTTATGTCTCACCAAATCCAACTGCTCTAGGATTTCATTCTGGCTATATTGCATGTTGTTAATGTAAGCCACGATATCGTTCAAAACTAAAAAACAACCTGCAATTTTCATATCAAGGGGGGGGTGGGGTGTAAAGCTTGACCACCTTGAACTGTTGGAGGATTGTGACCTATATGGACATGAAAATCTGTGAGCCAAACACACCTCAGTTTCATACATTCTCTCATTAGTGTGGCACTGGTTATGTCTCACCGAATCCAACTGCTCTAGGATTTCATTCTGGCTATATTGCATGTTGTTAATGTAAGCCACGATATCGTTCTGTTTGTCATACTTGTGTTTACAGAGGATGTCCAGGTTGGCTTGGATATCCCGTAGTTAATCAACAATCGTACCAAGGGAGGGCGACTGTTCTACGCTGCTCAAAGAGAGAGCCTAATCATGTGCTACCTCTCCTTCCATATCCATACCTCCAATCTCTTCCTGATTCATCACCCCTACCATGTCAGCTCGAGCACCCTATTGACCACAAAGACCACCACCTCGTCGGGCACGCCTATGCTGGTGAATCATTTCAGTCGCCTGCACTTTATGAGACCTTTGCCAAGACCTCCCACTAGGGTAATTACCATGCCTGCTGACCACCCTTCGCGAAGACGCACTAAAAATTCCAATCCCCTACCCTGGCACAAACATAGATTCAACCCAAGGTCCGAGACGAGTCCATAACCCCTAGTACAAGCATAATTACAAAATTTTTCACACAAAGGAATAAACAAACCAAGGTCAAATGTACCTCGAAGCCGGGGACCAACAACTACTTGGTTTTTTGCAACCCAACCTTGACTTAGACACTCGTTACATTGATGTAATGCTGAGAGCCAAACAAGCCTTAGAAATTCGACCATGCTAGGTCGAGAGCTATTACCCCGACAACTTTGGTTTCTCTCAACAAAGCAAAGGTCGCTCTTACACCCAGAGTGCCTACCAGCAGGCCACAACATCAAAACCCATTGTACATTTTGCTTCAAACACCACATAAGAAGAACAATAACATGAAACCCAAACAAAGCCCAATAAGATAGAATTACCTCCACAATTATCTTCACGTTGCAGAGCTGAGGCCAAAAGACTCAATGCCCTTCAGTTGAGACAAGTGAAGTTGCAGGAATGCCAAACTGCACCAATCCCCTTATAGACACAGACCCAAGATCCCAAATAAACACGTGATCAACTCTTATTTGCAATGCATCCCCCGTTTGCTAGTGTGCACCAACTTCTAAAGCCCTGCTTGGCTCTCCTGAAGAGCCCTTTAAACAAACCAAACAAGTGCAATATTCCAAAGTGCAACTTTTTCATCTCCCAAACGATGATTATGCTCATCACATCGAGCATTAGGAGGATAAAAACTAACACAATCTCTAAAACCTTTGCGGACAAGCTACCCAACATGATGTAGTTACCATATTTTGCATTATTACCGCCATGTGGAAGAACTTAAATTGCCCCAAAACAACACACTAACCAAGTCAAATAAACACATGATCAACTCTTACTTGCAATGCATCCCCCGTTTGCTAGTGTGCACCAACTTCTAAAGCCCCGCTTGGCTCTCCTGAAGAGCCCTTTAAACAAACCAAACAATTGCAATCTTCCAAAGTGCAACTTTTTCATCTCCCAAACGATGATTATGCTCATCACATCGAGCATTAGGAGGATAAAAACTAACACAATCTCTAAAACCTTTACGGACAAGCTACCCAACATGATGTAGTTACCATATTTTGCATTATTACCGCCACGTAGAAGAACTTAAATAGCCCCAAAACAACACACTAACCAAGTCAAAATATTTTTAATTAAAAAAAATCATTTTAATACTTCTTCTACCTATCTGCCTTATAAAACTTAATATTTTTAATTAAAAAAAAATCATTTTAATACTTCTTCTACCTATCTGCCTTATAAAACTTAATAGGGCATTTTGAAAAGCAAAAAGTTAAAACAACTTGGACCAAAAACCAATTGTAATATAAACCTGCCAAAAATTGCTTAAAAACGTTAGACTACACGCCAGGAAAAATATAAAACGCGGTTTACCATGTTGGGAGGTGGATATACTCATGGTCGAGTACATGGCATTAGCGTCTATGATGATGCGAGATGACAAAACAAATACAGAATATTAGTGCCAAGTTACAATAAAAAAATAGCCTATGATGTTGATCTTGCATGTTAGGATATATGCATTGTGTATAAAATATCGTAAGGTGATGGTCCTTACAGGATGGGAGTAATACTCGGGCTTTGTAAAATTGCAGGGAGAGCTCAGCGCTTTTATAAGTACAATGTGGAGGAAGAATGCTCCACAATGTGGGTAAATGATGTTGAAGGGTGTGGATGTGCAGTGTATGTACTTAGTCATCAGTTGCAAAAAGGTGTTATGATGTTGCTGTGTGTGGATTGTCAAGGTGTCTTCTATACATAAATTCCGATGCAAAGTGGGTGTGATGGCCGAGGTGCAAAAAGATACATCTGATTGTGATATATTCAGTGTATATATAATAGTAAAAGGATGTATGACATCTGGGGAACGTTATGGGAGACAAAATTGAGTCTGGGCTTTGTGATGTTGAGTTTAGTTCTCCGTTAAGCACAACGTGGAGGAATAATATGGTGAACGGAGGGTTGTGGAGAAACAATATGGTGAACGGAGGGTTATGATGTTGAACAATGTGTATATGTAGGCATCAGTGCAGACAAGGGTTATGATACTGGATAATGTAGGTTGACAAGGTGGGTATACATAGATTCTGGTGGTGCATTTGAATTGTGATGGGTGAGGTTAAAAACTCACAGAGATTCCTCTGATTGTGATAACACACGGATGGTTGGGTAGAAGAAATAGAATCAACGTACATAGTGGCATTGTTGTGAGTTCTGACTTATGGTAGAAGAAAAGCTGAAAGAATATTTGGAGTTCATAGAGCAAGGGTTCAGAATGGAACGGACAAATGATGCTCATCCTGCTGCAGGTATGCAACATAATTGATGGACAAGAGCTCTCTGATATTGCCGTCTTTTTATTTTATTTTATTGCTGTGGTAAAAGATATAAGAACAATGGAGGGATTTCAAAATGTAACAAACATAACTATGTGCATGATGGTCCATGGTCCAGGTATATAAGACGGTTGATTGGCAAAAAAGTGATATTGTAGTCCTTGTTTTGATTGTTGGGGTTGAAGGAGTTTCAATTAATGGTCCATGGTCCAGTCATATAAGACGGTTGATTGGCAAAAAAAAATGATATTGTAGTCCTTGTTTTGATTTTTGGGGTTGAAGGAGTTTCAATTAAGAATAACTGAGATAGTGCAGATTCTGGTACAATCATGGGTGGTTGTACAGTTAAAGTTTCAAGTATACCACTAGCTGTCATTGCAAAGGAGCTGGTGGATTTTATGGAGGGCATTGTAGGTAGGGATAGTGTTTATGCCTGTGAGATCAGGACTGAAAGAGCAAATTGGAAGTCCAGGGGATTTGGCCGGGTCCAGTTCGATAACGCTGATGCGGCGAAAGAGGTATGCAGACTTTCCCAATTGGGTCTTCTCTTGTTTCAGAAGGATAGGCTTATTGCTTGCTCAACACAGAAGGACATTGTCCCCAGACCAACTTACTCTGTCCACGGAGCAGAGCTGCTTGTGGGTTGCCGAGTGTTTCATAATGCCTTGTGTGTTTTATGGTCTGCAAGTGATGTCGTTGCTGAATTTCCATTGGAAAGGGAAAAAATTGACTTATTTGTTAGTGAGGGTGGGGTGGAATATAAGTTGGAGGTTGGTTTTCGGGACATTGTTCAGAGTTATGCATGCATTTTGAAAGAAAGGAGGACAGATGCTATTTTGGTACAGGTATGCTTGCATTCTTCATATATCTCCATCATTTATTTATGTCAGTTGCATCTTAAGCCGGATAAGGCGAGGCACGAAAATTTTGCAATAAGCTTCCAATTCCCTTATCACAATGCTTGCATTTTGGATCTATTCATGCCATCATCGGTGTCATATGGCGATTCATTGTTGGGTAGGATTTGGGAAATGCCAGACTTTTACTTTGGTGGTGAAATGTAATCTTTCTTCTTTTGTATCACTCCTTTTAATACTTGCATTCACTGCATAATAATCAAACTTTTTTAGGAACCGGTTCTCCAATAATACAGTTTTGCAGATTGGTTTGGCAGATCCCATATGATTCAAGTTGCTACAGGTCATCACATGTTTCAGCGTAAATGTATAGATATTTATTTGTTTTGTTTTGGGATTTTTTTGCCTGTTTCGTCTTGATATTCAACTCTTGTCTATTCAAACAAATCTGGAGTCTCCCATTTGAGAGTTGTTTAGCATTAGGCTCTCAAGGGGCTCGGTGGAGACTTTTTCATACTGCTAACTATCGAAAAGTTAGAAGCTTAGTTTCAACTCACCAAGATGACGGTAAATGAAAGAAAGATCTTTGTCGTTAGTCCATAGGTTCAGTTCCATAATTTTGACAGATAGTGAAGGGATTACTTTACGCACCTGTTTTTCTTTCTTAGCCACTTCCAATGCGATTGGATGTGGTGAATTTGTAAGCATGCTTCTGTGGCTTGCTCCAAAAGTGAAACATGTTCCCAATGCAAAATACTCTGATTCTTATAGAGTGGCTAAAAGTGGGAACCCCCCATTGTGGAGATGGGTGTAGGTAATTTAGTGGTCTCATGTCAAGCTGGAATTTGAAATGCAATGAATCTGGACTTGTACTTTTTGTTTCTGGATTTTGATGATCAGCACCCCTTTGTCATCCATAAGTTTATATGCCAATCAATTGAGCATCAGCATTGTCCTGCATGGCATGAAAGGTAGTGTATCATGATTCACGTGTTTCTGCAATATTTTCATCATCTTTTTATTCCCTTATTATTTGCCTCAGAATTGCGATAAGGTTGGGATTGACCAATTTTAGCATAGTTGCCTTTCATGCTTGTCCATCAAACTGGTATTTTACATGCAAAATATCCATTAACTCAAAAGAACTGGCTATCAGAGGCCAAGCCTGCACATAAGTATGACTCTACACAAGTTAAGAATTTAAAACATATTTCAGGATTCGATACAATGAATCAGAAAATCCAAACATGTTGATGGTGTAATCAGGGGGAACAACTTCACTTCTGCACTATGGAATCAAAAGAACCCTTAAATTAAAATAATGTCTCAGTAATGACATAAAAAGTAGAAAGGAAACTTAAAGAATTCGGGTAACTTGTAATGAAATCTTAATGTTTAAGCAGATCCAGTATTAGAATCGATGGCAATATTACAGCTTGCAATCAGCCTATTGATGGAATGGACACGAAATGGAGACTCCCCTGCCACCCCTGACTCTTTGTTTTTCAAAATACATCTTATATTTACAGAATAATATCTACAAACATCAAAACAATAGTGGAAGGGTATGTACACTTTACTCCATAACCTCTTCTGAAAAGCTATTAATGCTGAAATAAAGTTTGAATAAACTACAGAATCCTTGAGCATCATTGATCAACAAAATTCCCTTGGCCAATAGCTGGCGACATACCTTATCATGCTACAGGGCACAAAATGTGAATTTTGAGTAGAGAGCTAACCTGAGCCTCAAAAACAAACTCACACTGAAGCTTCTAGAGGGTGAACAAGGCAGAAACTCTCAGAAATTGCTAACTCCCAATGCAGGAGGAGGAAACTAGATAGCTGTAGTTTCCAAATAGTTTCACTCACAAATGTATCCGACCTTGAAAGAGGAACAAGCAATGGTCTTGAATTAATGTCCAACAAATCTTAGCAAACTGTACTCCCAAAAAATATGTTCCACTGTCTCAAAGTGGTGACAAACAGGACAAAGTCCATTAGAAAGCAATCTGGCTTTAGGGGGGATCCTTTGGTGGATAACAAGCCAAGCAAAAACTCGCACTCCCCTATCCTCCGAATTAATAGACATCTATATCACATTGAGAAATGGAGATAAAGAATGTCTCTTATGCAATGATGAGTAAAGCCGGTGAGAATCATATTGCTGCAATGAATTACTAAAAGTCAAACTCCAATACCTCTAAAATGGCCTCAACATCCCAATATTTGCTTTAAACAGATCTTGCTGGCAAATGAGCCCTAGCAACTCCATAACTGAATGTTGAGTGGATGCAAGGAGGCTATACACCTAAGCTGAGGACTGTAAGTCCTTCCTGGATCAGTAGCAATGTCCCTCAAGTTTCCCCAAAAGAAGATGCCTTTCTTGCTTAGCTGATGAGCCTAAAGGTGAGGCAAGCCATTAAGATAAGTGCCATAAGACCACCATCTCCAAATAGGGCAATGTGTGAGATCCCAACCTGCCTTGTTGCCTCCATGCTCCATGTAACTAATCTTTCCATCTCACTTTACGCCAACCAAATACTGCTAAATATAAGAGAGCCCAAAACTTGGAAGCAGTGGGAGGAAGAAATGATATCACACAAAGTGAAGGTCCTCGACACCTTCCCTACATGTTGCATTGGCATCATCTTATGCAAAACCAGAATCTGCGATATAGTGTCATCCTCTAAACACCTCGCTACCCATTTGGCAACCAAAATAAGCCCTAAGTGGCAACATCAATGAATCTAAGCCCCTCTTCATCTTGGGGCATAGTGCACAAATCCGAAGGAACCAAAGAGGGGCCTCTTTCTCTAACATGCTTTGACCACAAGTATGATCTCAAGATCTGCTCTGAAACATAGTAAATGTGCGAGGCTTGTGGGATCCATCCAATCACTGTCAACTTCCCAACAAAGGGGGTATTCTTATGCGACCAAGTATGAAGTTTGGAGATGTTGAAAGACACCAATCCCACTTGGAAACTGGCTAGATCCACATTGAAGGAAATGCCCAAATATCCAAGAATTACTTTGAATCAAATATATGTCCAAGCCAAGGGAATCTAGTTAGGAAAAAATCCAAACCCATGAACCAAAAGTTAGTCTTGTGGCCATTGACCACAACACTTGATGCTAAGTAGAATGTATGTAAATAAGCACAAACACCATCGGTCGAATTCCTCTCAACACCAATCAATATAAATGAAACATCAACAAAGTGGTTGTGGGCCATCTTAGAGCCATCAGGGAGCAAAATGCCAAAATATCCCTCACTTTCCCTTGAAGAGGAGTGACCCCCAGCAAATATCCCAAGGCATCAATGGTCTAAGCATATAGAGATTGTAGGTTTTAACCATGTAAAATTAATTACTGCAAATAGATTCTTAATAATACAGAAAAGATGCAATGGCGCACATACACACATTAATATAGAGGTTTTACTCTGGAAACCCAAACTGGAAAAACTAGAAAGATTATTCAGTATATTTATCTTTATAGTTTTACAATACAATATATATATCCCGTGGCATCCATAAACCACCAATCCATTTACCCTAGGATTAGAATACAACTGTAACTTTTCAACCGAAACTAAAAAATAGTGGGTTAATGTTAATTTTAGGAATGTTCTATGCTTAGAGCAATTTATTTCAATTTTCATAGTTAACTCAATATCTTTTCCAAATTAGCAATCACATCAGCATTAAAGTAAATTGCAGATAGAACATAAACACATAAATCGCAGAAGACAAGCCAAGACAAGAGGACACAAGATATGGTGCTAGCCAGGGACAAACCCCAATGTGGGGAAACCCTTGATCAATTTTTCTTATATGTTCTTCAATAGTTCAGCAGAGGGGGAGAGAGAGATAATACATTTACAACATAAGTTAACACTTTGACTTATCTAGATAAGAGCATAGATCATCTCTAAGAAGATGATACATGAAATAAGTTGAAGACATGCTGCTTCAACTGATTCTCCAAGGTGACTTCTTCACCTATCATTGTGCTGCATCTCGTCATCATGCTGAACCTCACCGTGCTGCACCATGCCGCACCCATCATCACAATGCTGGACCTTATGACCATGCTGTACACATCATACTGCTGCACCTTATGCTGCATTGCTGTACCTTGTGCCACTACTGCACCATGCTGTCACCCATGTGCTTGCTGCACCATTGCTGGACCAAGTACCATACTGCTGTCCCAATGTGCTTGCAGCACTATGCTTGCTGCACCTTGTTGTTGTTGCTGTCCCATGTACCATACTATTGCAGCACCATGAATATACACTTGTCCCATGTACCATACCACTATGTACAACCACCATGTACTTGCTGTTGTTGCTGTCCTATTGTGCCACTGCTGTATAATGTCATAGCTGTCCTAATCATTGTGCTGTCCTTACATGCTGTTGTCCCATCATTGTGCTGTCCAATGAGTTTGCAACACCATGTACCTTTGCTGCCATGTCACAACTACTGTCCCATCACAGCTTGCTATGCTGTCTAGCCATGGTTTCCAAGCTATACATGCTTACACTGATTCTTTTAACAACACTCTCATCATCAAATTATCCTCATACTTATACTTGAATGCTGGTGCACTGTTGTAGTTCTGCAACTCTGGTTAGGGCATCAATAGTACCCTAACAACCACCTCTAAACTTGACAATAGTCCTTGAAAAGAGTGCGGCTCACCTCCCTTGAGAAGCTGCTATCCATACATCCCTTCACATTGTCTAGGGCAACCTCCATGCTGTCCCTTTGACCCTTTATACATTGGCTAAGACTCTGCCGTCCACACAAACCTTCATGCTGTCTAGGGCAGCCTACACGCTGTCCCTTTGATCCTTTGTGCTGCGGCTAAGACTCTCTTGTTTAACTGCGGTTAGGGCTGAATTAGACCAGCGTTTTAGGGCTAGATTAGATCAGCATTTAGGGCGGCCCTTTAGGTCCGCGTTAGGGCTGCCTTCCATTTGCATCTAGAGTTGTAGGCCTCCATCTAGACTTGCGTAGAGACCAACGTATAGGTTAGGGCTCCTTGATATTGTTAGGGCTTCTCTTCATGACTGCATCCTCTAGATTAGGGTAGCATATTTCTTCTTCTTGACTGTGGCTAGCGCATTCTCATTCCTCCAACGTCTAGGGCTACAAAGACAAGTGGAGAGAAATCAAGATAGAAGTGTGTGTAGAAATGACCATCAAGTCATCTCCTTTTATACTAAAACATTGAGCACATGTGGGGTTTATTTGGTTGTTGGCTAACCTTGATGAATTGTCTTATAACACAAATAAATTCATAACTCCATGAATACTTATCGGAATCAGATGATCTTTAGATCAATCCTACGCCTCTCGATGAGAGGGATCCAAGAAAAATATCAGCTGCCATAAATAAGATGACCCACATGGAGTCTGGCCCTAGTTTCCAATTTTAACAGTGAAACCACCATGGTCCAAAAAACCACTAAAAGCAAAAATAATGTGTTGATAACTGCCAAACATAGACACAAACACTTGAACCCCATGTAGGGGGCTTTCATCCACCTTACAAACCTCCCCGAATGGGGGGCTTCGCCCTCCTTGTAACCTCTCCCTCTTGCAAACCCCCCAAGTAGGGGGCTTCACTCTCCTTGTAACCACCGCACCCGCTCGTACTATACCCAATGTAACATCCAATGCGTGAGAGTACTCATGCAAATGATATACCACATACACAATAAAAATATGGGGCTTGTTGTTGCAAAGTATTGCACCTTGGGGCAAAGCCTTCACCAAGTAAGAAACTTGCACAACAAGATAGGGGTGTCACCACTGTCACCTCAACAACTACCCCTCTTTTATTTTAGTGGCGATTGCTACTGCAAAATCTAGCAGGCCTAATGCAAAATTTCACTAGGTAAACTATGTCTTATGGCAACAAAGAGATTAGCCACTTTTGTCACCTCAACAACCTCTCTCATGGTGTTTTATGGTCTAATGTTATCTCCACAAAGGAGGCTTCCTCGGCAAGACTTGAAGGTTAGATGACTAGGGTTCCAAGCCAAATGGCTCTCTAAGGAGCTTGCAGATAAATCAATTAGAAATGTCTTCAATAAAGGAGGGTTCAAGAATGATAAGAGTCTAACGATAATGGAAGAGGGTCCTGGCAAAGCCTTAGAGGCCAAGATAAAAGTTGCAAATGTTCAGGTACACTTTCCACCAATCCCAATAAGCTATGGAAAAAGTTGTATGATTTTTATGATATGCAAATTTACAAAATGCAATGGCATATAACAAAAAAAAATAGCCTTCAAAAGGTTAAGATCAACAAAGGAATATAGGCTATCAAAGAGGTAAGTAAAGGATGGGTTAAATTTAGGTTTTTAATGGTTGAAGATGCATGTAACAACAATACATATCTAGACATACTAGTGGAAGTAAAGAAAAGAGAGAAATTTTTTCCTCACGACTATACTAGTGCCTCTATTCAATTGGGTAATGGAGTCAATTAGGGCAAGGTCAATGATGAAGTGATTTGAATAGAGAGCAAGGAAGCCTAATATGCTTCTCTTAGAAACCCCAACGACTTCTTTCATAGGAGATTTAAAGTCAAAGGATGTATGGAAACAAGTTTCTTTCACGGATTTTTGAATGAAAAATTTTGTATAATCACATAAATTAAGAGTTTATGAAAGATATTGCACTTTTTAATATGGTACATGATAAATCCCAATTGCAGAAAATAGCATGCAAAATGGAAGAAGATGACATTAAACTTGCACAATTCAAGCAAGAATCATTTCATCAATGCATAAGATAGTCTCTTCTTACAAAAATATCCTTAACAAGACAATTTGCACCATCATTTCGCCATTGTGTCAAAGAGAAATAGAGAAAAGAGCTAGTGTCACTCGCTCAAGAGAAGAGAGATGAGTGTGTGTGATGATTTATTGAAAATGACTTCCGTTTATTTATATGAGGGAAACCGAGTCATTTTTTATTAATTTACAATGAAAAATCCTAAAAGTTTGCTTGAAGTGTTCAACTAGGCTAATATATCACAAGTTGACCTAAAGATTACAAATGATAAATCATACTAGAAATGTCATAGAATCCTCCACACGTGTGAGAGGAAAAAGGCTCTCCAACATGATGTTGTTCTCCAAAAATGGGCATCTCCATCAAGCAAGTGACAAAGTGGGTCCAAAAATGATCCTCACTCCAAGGGACATAATCAAAATGCATGGGTACATCTCCAAGTAATATCTCTTCCACCAAACCATTGTCATCAAGAAGCCCCATGTCACCCTCCTAGGGCATGCATAGGTGATGTGGCAGCCCTAAAATCAAGTATTGGCATCAAATACGGTGTGATAACCCTCCCAAGCCATCTCAAGTGGTCTCCATCATCATTTGAGCTCTAGAATAGGGCAACGTCCATCAAGAAAGTTCAAGGCTAGCCTGGGGGTGTGTCGGGTCCATCTGGGCACACTGTTAATCAAACCAATGCCTTGGCTTATTGGCTCAACATTTCAACTTTTGGAGGTGTGGCAAGGAGCATACAACCATGTGGAGGCTCCTCAAAGCCCAACGTTGATATCATGAAGGGCAACTTTGTGGCTGCAGTGTTATATGTGCTCTCAAAGTTGGGCTAGACGTTCTTTTTATTGTGCTGGAAAGGTGTCAAGCCATCCCTCAAGGGATCTCTGCTACATGTATGATGAACCACCTGAAACATAACTTAAAGGTCAAGTGAAATCAACATTATTAGGGACAAAAACCGTTAAAGTATCATAGTAGACCATATTCAATGTTAGGGGTACAAAAATACTTCACAAAACCTTGCCTTCAAATCAATGTTGCACGAAGTGGGGACGCGAAAGCATCATTTTCCAAAAATCTAAGAAGCGTCTACTATATATATATATATATTTTATATTTTTTTGCATTTATATTAAAGAAAACATCCAAAATACCAAATTAGTTGTAGAAGACATGAAAACATGCATATTTTTACATAAATCAAGATAGATATGGCATCCATTGTACATCAATGATTAATTATTCCAACATCAACCATCTACAAACTAGATTACTCTTCTCTTGTCTAGCCTTTGCCTCTACTTCAATTCTATCGAGATTTTAGTCAACATTGCCTAATTTTGATCAAACATCTTAATCCAAGTCTTATAATATGGTAGAGAAAGCTTAACATACCTGATCAATGATTTTGACTTGAGTGAAGGGTACATAATTGCTAAGGCCATGACAAAGGAGTTCAACAATCAATAACACCAACACTTGGGTACATATAGGGTTTGTTGCTCTTGATTAAATGCCAATCACATGCCCTCATACATGATATAATCGAATGAAACACCACAATCCCATTGATCCTGAAAACTGTTAAGTCTGCTGAAGTTTGAATGGGATATGAAATTCTATTTTCTCCATATGAAGTCTAATGAGGTTGGAACCACTCTCAAACATCCCAAGTCATTTCATGGTAATGTGAAAAATTTAAGTAAAAGGATGGAAATGAAAGATAAAGGAGAATGCCACTTTTATTTTGAGAATTTAACATTACTATTAGGGAGCATCTAGGGAGCATCAAGGGGAACCTTGGGAGTATTCAGAAAGTGAAGTTCCTCATAGAACAATTCGGAATTTCCAAAAACAAAAAAACAAAAAAAGCCCCACGGAACCGTCCACCTTCTCTCGGATTTGCTTGTGATCCGCGGTGGATACGCGCCCGAAACTCCATAGGTCCGCACTCGATCCTTTGCGGATCCGCGAATTGGGAAATAGGAACCGCGGATCGGGTAGTAGGAGCCGCGGATCGGCCCCCCATGAATCCAATTTTGCAGGAACCACCAAGAAAAGGAGGAACCGCGGTTTCGATTTTCTAATCTGCGGTTTCGCCGAAGGATTGGTGGTTGATCCGTATAGGACGTGGATCTGCCTTTGGATCCTTGGGGGGGAACGGGTCCTGTAACATTGCTTCAAATGTCTTTTTAGCTCATGATTTGTAAGCAAGTTAACACACTTATATTAGGGATGATCATGCAGTTAGCCCTATTAAGAGTGCTTCTAGCCCCTAAGGGGAGAGACATTTCACAAGTAGGCCCATCAATCCGTAAATGCATGTGATCACTGTGGTCATGGAATGGGAAAGGCTTCAAGGAAGATGGCCATAACCATGGTATCTGTTACCCACCAAAATGGGTAACCCTATAGGAGATTTTTTTTTCTCCTAGCCTAGATAGTTGACCAACCAACAACCCTACACATTTGCTGATTGATGATGACATGCCAATTCCTCGACCATCTACACTAGTCATACACCTCTCACCATCCAACATTCCTCTTGGATGAAGGTGGGCTACCTCTCAATAGTTACTTTTATCATTTTGCAATCGAATGCTTTTACTTAATGTTTTGAGCATTTAGTATGGATAAAGGGGCGATTTGGATGTTTGACTGATATTGACTGTAAACTTGTTCTCTCACCTTATTAGGGGGGTTGATCTTTAGCCCTAGTCCAATGGGACCTCCCCTAAAGGCTTAGGGTTCTAGGAGGGGCACTACTTGGAAAACTTGGATTGAAATAACGTGTCCACTCTCCTTTACATTTTCTCGTTTGGTATCATCTCCATTCTTCGGGTTAACTGTGATTGATTCATTGGGACTCGACACTCTCTTATCCACATCTATAAGTCAGGTGAGAAAACATTGCCTTGGAGGTTGATGCAGTAAAAGAATGAAAAAGCATAAGATGGCCACAATGAAAGAAAAAAGAAAGTTAAAATGCAAAAGATGGCTAGGACATAAGATAACGCATGGGCAATAACCTAACATGAGCTCTAACCTCCTCATTAGCCATCACTCGGGCAATAACCTAACATGAGCTCTAACCTCCTCATTAGCCATCACTCGGTTCCTGAGCACTTGATGCTCCATGCATCAAAATGAACCTTGCATGCCCCAACCTTGATGAGTGAGAAGTCATCACATCTTAAGAGGCAAAACAAATGCTATATCATAAAGAGCAAGCTTTGATCCTTGAGCTATGCTCCAAAATAAAAAGAATTATAAAAAAGAGGCACGCCAAAGGGGTGGAAGAAGCATGCCGAGAAGGGTAACTCATGCCTCCATGATTGCTCCTTCCATTACATTTATACACTTAGGATGTGGACTCCCATTAGTTGGTCCCCTGACCATGGAACTTGGCCATGAAGTCCTTCCCTTCCATTGCCACCTACTTACACTAACACCTATGGATTGAAGGGTTGACCTTTGAAATGCCACCTACCTTCAGGGGTTGGAATCACCTCATAGGGTTGATTACTTAGCCACCTCTAGAAATGTAGGGAACACTTTTATGAGACTTGGTCTAGTTAGATATTTGAAAGTGATATTGGCTTGAAGTATTAATATGCCCTAAACACTTAAAGTATGGTACACTTAGATGCATGTATGGTCTTAGTCTCTAATGAATGGTTGCTTTCACTTGAGTTTAAGATGGTCTTTTCCAAGTGGTTTAGACTCTAGAGCAATTAAGGCCTTGACGACACCATACTCCACTTGATGCCTAGGCCACATTACACTTCTAGAGAGCATGATGATTTGACAGATGTAGTGTTGCCCATTTATAGCAAAGCGTTGGGCACTTTGATGACTTGAGCATTTGATGGATACCCCATAGCACCTCTAGATGCTAGAATGATGAGCTTCTCTTGCTTAGCGTTGGGGATTCTTGATGATGTACCAATGGACTGTGAAAATTTTCATTATTCAAAGCAACTGGAAATTATTTTTCTAATTGTTAATTTATTTAACAATTTATCTACTATGACACATATCAAATAATTCACATTGTGATCTTCACAAATAAAACTGTAGAAGAAAATAGCGTTGGAATCTGAGAAAATCTAGCACACACATAAAAATATGACACAATTATTTTTGGACGAAAGTCCCTTGAAAAACCTAACTTGGGAAAACTAATGCAGCAATTGAAGGTTTTTATTATTATGCAGTAGTGAGAAATTCTGAGTATAATCTGGATGCCAAAAACTAGCTATCCTGTGTTGAAGAATGTAACTAGGTTCGATCTTCATAATTGTACTTGAAGTCAAAAAGTAATATATTTGTCAAAAGAAAAGAAAAAATATTTATTATTATTATTGAATTGACTTGTTAAAGCATGGGTTTCATGCTTGGGTCAATTGTCATAGGTCAAGCCTCCATTGTAGGCTTTAGGATTGTTTATTTGGGTCAAAGTCAATTTGTTTATTGGTCAAAGACTCCTCCTTCAAGTCTCCTTCTGTCGGCTTCAAATAGATCATCATCAAGTCGGCCTCGTTCGAGTGAAATCATGTCGGTCTAATCTTAAATGGAGACACGACTGATCATGAAGTCATGTTGGTTTATTTCAAGAAGGAACAACTGTATACAAGCCTATACCTCGCTCCACAGTTCAGTCAAGAAGCTCGCATAAATCTTAGTAGAAAGGTTCAGTGGAATAGAGAAGAACAAACTCGGATAATCTCTAAAATAATTTCAGATAACACAAGTATACTCTCGGTGTAATCACAGTAAGTTAACTTCGAATTAGGATTGGTAAATGCTGATTGAGGTTCAATACTACCACAGTCTCGATACTACCTTACCATTGTCTCGGTGCAATCACTGTCTTGGTGTAACTATAGTGATGAGGGTTCGGTGTAACTACAATGATGAGGGTTTGGTGCCACCACAGTGAGAAGGGTTCGGTGTTCCCACAGTGAGAAGGTCTCGGTGCTCTTGCAATGAGAAAGTCTTAGTGATATTACAATGATAAAATCTCGGTGGCATTACAGTGAGAAGGTCTTGATGGAATTACAATGATGATGTCTTCGTGCAAACATAGTGACAAGAATTCGGTGCTAGCACAGTGACATGGATCTCGGTATGCAAATACAGTGAAAGAAAGAATAAACCAGGATGACTTGATGGTGGTAGTCTAGAGTCTAAGTTGTAAGGGTCTTGGTCGTCTCATCTTGAATCCATTGAAGGAAGAATTTTGACTGGGTTTTCCCCTAGAGTGGGGTTTTACCCTAGCAGCGTGCCTAGAGTGGGGTTTTACCCTAGCAGCGTGCCTACATCTTGTGTTCTCTTCTATTTGTTGTTTGGCATTGATCTTGATGATTAGCAAACATAGTTTGAAAGAACAAATAATAATAATGAAAAACATCACAAGATAATGTCATAATAAGATAAATCGTTTAACACCCTCCCTTTGGGTTTCTCAACATGGTATCAGAGCCAAGGTCATAATCAAAGGTAGTTTGAAGGCTCAGTAAAGGTTCTGGTTGCATTTGTTTTGAAGAACATATCAGTTAGATCAAAATCCCAGCTTAAGAAGGAGTCTAGAATTAGATAATTCGGATCATTTCAGAAATTGGTTCCTAGGTTTTCGGTAAAATCACAGTCAAGAAATGATACTTCACTTAAATTACATAAAATGTTTCAAGGAGACAAATCAAGTGACAAGGCTTTACTTCAGTGATACCTCAGAAGTAAGTACAGTGTGAAGTTCGGTCTCATCACAGTGAAGAAATTCAGACAATAGGATAATTCAAATTATCTTAAGGAATTGAGTTCGTAATTCAAAACAACTTCAGAAATGGGGAGAAGTCATAATCACAATCATGAAGAAGAATTCAGGCTCATTGATATGTTGAAGCACTAAGTGTTGAAGCAGTGATATGTGTATACTATAAAGTAGCACATTTGGTCTACAACTCGTTGAGGAAAAGGATCTCAGAATAGCTGCCTATGTAAATCTACCAATGATCTGAGGTATCTATGACTACAAGAAGTATTTAGTTTGAAGAGAACCCGAAGTTTGTCCTATGGAAAGCACAAAGAACCAACACAAGGAACTCAAGTAAGTATTATGATTTCTATGCTTTAGTCATCTAACAATGTGTTTACAGTTTCCAAGGAGAGCATCGAGTCCTATGAAACATTGATCTCTCAATCAAAGAAGTTCAAGGTATGTAAACATGAGGTACATATTTTTGTGAGCTTTTAGATTTTTTGGTCCTAGTTTCAGTTAGTCTAAGGTAAAAATGTAATACCTAAATGATATTTAAGAACCTTAAATCCTTATCTTTATAAGTAATCTAGGATGTCAAGTAAAATCTTAGTATTAATTGGAAGGAAAGATAAATTTGATTTTTATATAAAGAATTCCATTCTCCATTGTTAGAAAATTTAGATTGAGAATTAACATCATATTAACATATTTTGCTTAGAAGTATTTGTTATAGGTACAAAATATTATGGCACTTCAAGGAGTCCCTACAAGGTTTGTTAAGGAATATCTCCAAGTATGTCTTAGACTATACATTTAATATAAAAGGTACATTCATCTTATTTTGAAATTTGCATCACATTGCTAACATCGTTATGTCTAGCTGTATTGAATCATAATGATTCTTGTTTTGGGTGAGTCATCACTAGATAAATCTACCCTCCTCATATTCTTAATTGATTTTATAGAACCCTAGACAGGTTCTCTAGAAAACCCTAACCTAAGGGTATGCTAATGTTAATGTTTGAAACCCTAAAACTGCTTAGGGTTATTGGGAAATGCTATCTGAAGTTTTTGTTGATGATTTCATGTTTGGGGTTTTGGTATGATCATGAAAACCCTAACTTGTTAGGGTTGAAACAATGTTGTCTGAAATCCAAAACATTTGAAGTTTTGGTATAGTAGTGTTTACTTTGCTAAATTATGAAACCCTAGATCTTTAAGGGTTGGTTGGGCCTATAAGCAAGTCCCTTGTTATGTATTTAAAGTCCTAGGAATGAAACGCTAGGTATGTGTTTGTTTGATTGAAACCCTAGTTTGGTCTAGGTCGGTATATGTCTAATATGCTAATATTGCATGACATGTGTTATGCTTATGATTGATGATGAATTCCTAGATATATGTGTTGACCTAATTATTTTTTTTCTTCTGAATTAGACTATTCTATTATGTACAAAAGACGAAAATACAATTACAGTCAGGCTTTACAGCGGGAATTTGCTGCCAGAGATAATGGCAGAAGGGCTCAACTGTTTGGCCATGCTTGCGATTAGGACCCAAAAAATTCCCACGCAGGGGAGGACCATAGAAGTTCCCACGCAGGGGAGAACCATAGCCAAAACAGTGAACAACAATCCCACGCAGGGGAGCGCCACGGAGGCCAACTTTCTCATTCCCAAAAGAACAGCCATCTGTCTCATTCCAAAAAACCCCAAAACACTGACACAATGACACATCTACGGCTTAACCAGCCTTGACAAAACGACACATAAACAGACAATGACAAGTGGACGAGGAAACCTAACCAGAGAAACCAAGAGCCACCACCCGGACAACAGTTCCAGAATTGGAGCCGCGAGCTATTCTTCCGGCTCCTCCACGATCGGGCAGGGCCTGTAGTAGTCCTCCTCCAGCTCCGTAGTTGCAGCTTCCTCAGCCTCTGCAGGTGGACATTCACTGCCATCCTTGTGAGGATTCAGAACCTCAACGGATTTTCCTTTGTCTACCTAGGCCACGTTGGCCTCGTGGATTTCTTCTCTCGGAGGTGCTGGAACAGGCGGAGAGCTGGTGCCTCCTTCCTCCTCAGATTTGTCAATAAACAAAACTGAGATATGAGCGTTGATACGCGGCCGAGTCAGGTGGCTGTCAAAAGAAAAAATGGCCGAGCCAAAGAAGGGTGCATCAGAGGTGCCAGAGGAGCTAGCTTCCAGGATTTGGGTAGGCCGAGAGGGATGTGAGACGGCAGAGCTGGGGCAGTGACAGAAGCAGTGGCAGTGCGGGCAATGACAAGGTGGGCGAGTTTCCTCCGTAGCTGGGCGTCGCGAGGTTCCTCCTCTGCTGGAGCCCCGACGGCTCAGCATCCTTTGGCGCTCACGAACCATACTGGCGGGGAGGTTCAGGGAATGATTCAGCTGAACAAACAGGTTCGAGCTGTGACAGAACAAGGCAACGCCTGTATTAACCAGAAACTGGATGAGGATTAACCAGAGATCAGAATGCAGGTGGACAGGGGCGCGGAGAGGGCCACTGTAAATAGAGCTTCCAGCTCTACCTCGGTGGTCGTCCGCCATAAAAGCTGCAATCACATCCATCACAGAGCCGAGAGGGGAAGCGCAGCCGAGAGAGGCCGGAGTGTTAATGCTCTCAGCCTGCCAACCTGTGGCTATTAAAGCCACCATCCTGGGATGACCAGCTCCTCCGCAGCCCAATTGAGCCTCGCGCGTGATGGGCACGTGGTCTTCACGAGACCCCTGTCCCGTCAACCTTAAATCTCTAGCTAGCACCCACATCCGGGAGGTTGGCATCATTGTGAACCAGGTGAATGCATTCTTGAGCTTGTGCATGATTTTTTAGAATGTCAAGAGTTCCTGCCTGTAGAGAAAGTTCGCTTTCCAGGCCAATGTTGGCGAGCAGATCAGCTACTTTGTTGCCTTCTCTTCTTGTGTGGTTGAAGGTGATAGCTCTGTTGTTGAGTAATTCCTGCTCCAGAGCTTCCAGCCTTGCTTCCAGCCTCTAGCTTGTGGCAATTTTTTTTGCATTTGAACCATTCAGGAGGTGCTTGGCCATGTTGATCAGAATTTGGGAGTCACCTTCAACCTCCAGGGGAATAAAGTTGTTTTGCCTTGAAAGAATGATTCCCTGCCAGAGACCTTCCAACTCCGCTGAGTTGTTTGTGTCCCATCCAATATTTCCATAATAGATCTGTAAAGGCTTGCCTTTGTAGTCTCGGATGATTCCACCGTAGCCTGCATTCCCGGGATTGCCTTTCGAAGCTCCATCGAAATTGAGTTTATAGGAATGCATAGATGGGGCTATCCACATGGTCTGACCTGTTTTGCTGCTGTTGTGTTTGATGGTGTTGTAGGACTGCTCGGGAAGTTGTAAATTCCAGTTGTTCCATATGGCTTTCTCATTGTCTTGCGTTGGGAGATCGTCTTTGTTCCATGATCTGAGCTTCAAGGTTTCTTCCAGGTTCCCACAAACCTTTCTCCATATGACCTCAGTTGGGGAGTACTGGTCTTTAAATATCCTTTTGTTACGTTCTTTCCATACATTCCATAGAAGCAGGCCAGGAAGTAAGCGCCATAGGTGGTTGAGAATTTCACATTTGTATGGATGCAGTGGCCAATGTCTTAATGTGTTTGTTATATCATTCGGAAGCCTACATCTTCTCTGACTCCTGAAGCTAGCCTTTTCCCATAGTAGATTAGCCAAGGGACAGTCATCTAGTAGGTGCTGAGTAGTTTCCTCTTGAGATTTGCAGTTTACACACATGGAGGGGCCATGATAATTTCTTCTTCGGAGTTTTTCCCAAGTGGGAATTTTTTTGTGCCCAACCAGCCATAAAAAGAGTGATACTTTTGGCCAAGAATCTAACTTCCAAATTTTGGACCATATGGGATCGATCATGGAGGGGTCAGTGCTTACAATTTTGTAGGCTTCTACAGTGGTGAAAGCCCCCTTTGGTCTGTAGCCCCATCGCAAGATTTCTTTGTCCTCTAAGTGTCTGATGCTTCTTCGTTGTAGCTCTCTTTCCAGCGCGGCTGTGAAGGGATGTTCCTCGTTCCTGTTTAACTGTATACCCTGCTTCCACTGTCGATACCCGAACTCTTGTCCCTGTTCCCAGTACTCCCAAATTTTGTGTTGTTGTTGGTTCTCGTCGAGAAAATTGGAGGGGATATGTAGGAGCCCATTGAGCTTTGACATTTGGTTCCAGGTGTCCGTCCAGAATCTGGCCGTGCGACCATTTCGAACTTCCCAGAAACTGTGTTGCTGAATCAGCTGGAAATGTTGTTTAGCCGCATTCCATATCATTGAGCCCTGGGTGGTGGGAGTGTAGCGTATGAGTTCCTCTTGTGGCCTGTTGTTGGCATACTTAGCATTCCAGATGATAGCCTAGGGTTTTCCAGGTGAGGAGAGCCATTGCCACCATATTTTGGCACTCATGATTGCATTGCTGTGAATTGGGTCTCTTAGACCAATACCACCTTTTTCCTTGGTAGTGCAGACAATATTCCATTTTACCAGGGCCCATTTACGATTGGTTGAGGTGTTTCCCCAGAGAAAGCCTCTTTGAAGGTCTCTTAGTCGCTTGAGGACCCATTTGGGGGCTGCCAAGATGGAGAACAGATATAGCGGCATTGCTTGCAATACTGCTTTAATGAGCACTACTCGACTAGCAATGTTCAGGGACCTGTATGTCCAATGATTGAGACGCTGTTCAATCTTTTCCAGAAGCCTTCTCCAGGCGGAGTGCTTGATAGTGGAGGCCGTTAGGGGGGCGCCAAGATAATTGGACGAAAGAGAGGCAATGGGGAAGCCCAAAATTCTAGCCATAGCTAGCTTGACTACAGGCGGTGTATGAAAGAAGAAGATTTGCGATTTAGACTTGTTGATGGTAGTGCCCGAGGCCTCAGAGAAATCATTGAGTAGGGATTTGAATCGGGAGGCTTCCTGAACAGAGGGGTAGCCATATAGCATGTTGTCATCCACAAACTGCTGATGAGTAATTGCAGGGGAGTTGTGAATGGAGAGACCTTTTAGCTGCTGAGAGAGATGAGTGTGCTTGATGAGGCGACTTAGACCTTTGGCCATTAGGATGAAGAGGAAGGGAGAGAGGGGATCCCCCTGCCTAATGCCCCTAGAGGGCCTGAAGGGCTGCGAAGGGAAGCCATTGACAAGAATGGAGAAAGAAGAGGAAGACAGGAGACTCATAATCCATCGAACCCACATGTGAGAGAAGCCAAAAGCATTGAGCATTTTTTGAATGTAAGACTAGCTAAGTTTATCAAAAGCTTTGGAGAGGTCCAGTTTTAAGATCATACCTTGCTGCTTATTTTGCTTGAGAGAGTGGATGATCTCGTGCGTTAGTATGATTCCATCCAGAATCTGTCTGCCTTCAACATAGGCCGACTGTTCAGGTGAAATTAGCATAGGGAGGAGTGGTTTCAGCTTGTTGGCAATTACCTTTGAGATCACTTTATAAATGACATTGCATAGAGCAATCGGTCTGAATTTGTCTGGCGCCATAGATTCCTCTTCTTTTGGGATTAGAGCTAGAAAAGTGGAGTTAAGAGATGGTAACAGCCAGTGAAGAGTTCTTGATTCCTCCACTACCTCCCAAACCTCGGTTTTGATCATGTCCCAGAAGGAGTGGAAGAAGGTTGTGGTGAAGCCATCTGGGCCCGGAGCTTTGCCCTCTTTTAGTTGAGACATAGCAGAATCCACCTCCTGCATTGAGATAGGCTTTAGGAGAAGTTCATTGTGCTCCGCAGTTATGAGTTTGGGCACATGCTGGATAATTTTATCGATCGTAGGTCCCCTGTCTGTATTCTGCTCTTGATGCACCTCTTTGAAGTGCGTTAAAAATTCCTTCTCGATTTCCTCATGCTGTTCGATTCTTGTTCCATCTTGTTTTTGGAGGAAGGGAATGTTGTTGTGCATTCTACGTTGCATTGTTGTTCTGTGAAAGAACTTGGTGTTCCTTTCTCCCTCTCTTAGCCATCTGATTCGAGATTTCTGCTTCCATAATATTTCTTCTTGCTTCCGCCTTTCTTCTAGCTGTGAGTGGATGCTCTGCTCTTCCTTCAGAGTGTCATCTGTGTGACCTTCTGTTATTATTCTTTGGTGAAGGTTGGCCAAGTTAGTCATTAGATTCTGTTGCTCTTTGAATATGTTGCCAAAGGTCTTCACATTCCAACGTTTTAAGTGGTACTTGAGATTTTTTAATTTTTGTTGGAATTTATACATTTTGGAGCCCTCTGGTGGTGTGAAGGCTTTCCAAGTGGAGTGGATAAAGTCCCTGCAATTCGGGTGGGTGAGCCAAAAGCCCTCAAAGCGAAAGGGTCGCCCCATGCCGTTGCCAGGACGTTGCCACTGAAGGGATATCGGCCAATGATCCGATCCTGAGTGAGGTAGGATGGCTGCCGTGATATCCCCTCCTATCCGAATCCAGTTATCTGAGACTAAGAATCTGTCAAGTTTGGAAGCAATATGATGATTCGCGGTTCTTCTGTTACTCTAGGTGTATTTGCCATTGTAGAATTGCTGGTCGATGAGAGAAGCATTATTGATGAATTCTTTGAAGTTATTCGATTCCTGATCCAGTTTGTTTCTTCCGCCTATCTTATCATCTAGATGGGTGATCATGTTGTAGTTTCCTCCTGCTATCCATAGAGGGTGTTTTCTGAGACTGTTCATTGTTTCTAAAGTGTGAAGAAGCTCGGCCTTTGTCCTTGCATCCTGAGGGAAGTACACATTGGTGAGGAGCCCATGCATGTTAGTGCCCAGCAGATGAAAGTTTGCTTGTATGAAATGGTGAGAAGCATGAAAGTCTGTGAGGGATAGTGTTCTTGCATCCCAAGCTATAGCAAGCCCTCTCGAAGCTCCTGAGGCGTCTATCGCTATTGATTGACAGCCTGCCCAGGCTTTAGTAAGGATTCTCTCTAAAGTGTCACTGCTACATTTTGTTTCCTGCAAGAAGCAAAGTTGAGGCTTTTCCATCTTTATCATATTTTTAAGGATTCTGAGTTTTTCGGGGCCATTTAGCCCTCTTACATTCCATGAGATGAGCTTCATAACTCAACATTTGTGGAAGGTTTGTAGTATTTTGTCAACTTTGCATATCTGCCTGAATCTACCAGGATTTTCCCAACTTCTATTGTCCTCTGGAGCTCTGTTTTCCGACCTCTTTTTTTGAAATCTTTGGTTCTGAGCCCTCCATCCCAGTGGCTTCCTGGCTATATGCCAAGTTGTCTTTGCTGGTATGCTTTTGAGATTACCATTTCCAGTTTATTTAGCTGGAGTTCTGTGATTTTGTCGTAGTCCCTTTTGTGGCAAACCATTTCCAGTTGGTGGATATCTAATCCGTTCAGATCTATGCTTTCCTGTTCTTCCTCCATGTGTTGCACCTAACTTCCTTCAGCTGTTAAAGGATCCATGCCCTGGGATTGATCTGCGATGTCATCTACATCCATATTTTGCGTTTTCTCTTGTAGCTTTTCATGAGTGATATCGGGTCCATTTTCGGAGTCCTGTGGAGGTTGGGTCTTAGGGGGGAAGATCTGAGGGCGACGGGTTGGGCTGAACATTATTGGGAGGCTGAGAGAGCTTTTGATTTGGATCCAGAGAGTCAGAGTCTTGGGTTAGAATTTCAAAGCTGTTACTGGTTGAGGGGATTCCAGCAGTATTGAGCAAGGGCTTTTTCCCAGTCTGGGACTTTTTATGCGAGCGCTTTCGACTTGGAGCTTTGGTGAATCCATCTTGAGATGGGGGATTGGAGGGCTCAGCAACATTATTCATGAAATTTAAAGGGCAGTCTCGGAACAGATGGCCATGGGCGTGACATTTCCGGCATCGGAAAGGAACATGTTCATAGTCTAAGGGTTGGATCCATTCGTTATCATGGTGAGCAAGACTTACTGTATCCGGCAGGGGCTGGTCCAGGCGCATGAACACGCAGATCCGGGCGTAGGAGGTGTATCGCTGGAGCTTTGTTTCTTCTGCAGCCTTTATGTATTCCCCCAGGCCGTTGCCTATGTCCTTGAGCAGACTTTCCTCCCAATATTCATCTGGAAGTGAGTACATTCGTATCCAGACCAGAGCCCAAGTCAGGTCTTCTTTGTCCGGGTTGAATCTGGCTACCCAGTCTCTGACATATAGTCCCGCTGAGTTGAAAAAGTAAGGACCCTCGTCCATGATTCTGTACTTATCTTCCAAGTAGAGGAAGATGGCTGTAAAAAAACCTTTTGGACCCAGGCGCAGGGTTACATGTCCCTTAGGTTTCCATTTTGCCGCTATCCAACCTCGCAGCGCTTTCTCTGTTGGCCAGAACCCAATGAAATTTCCTATGAGGGCATGATCCCTCATGTATTGGATGCGTTCGTCAATCTTCTAACCTGGTAGCTCTATTCTTGGCCTCACCGCTGCAATGGGCTTGCAGGTATTGGAGGTTATTTTTGGTCTGTCCTCTGCTCTGTCAGTTCTTCCATGGTTATCATTTGTCTTGTCTGCTTGCTGACTCGGTTCTGTTTTCTTGTTGTTTTCCCCTTTCTGTGCTTTGAGCGCTTCCTCATCTACTGATCCAAAGATGATGGTCGCATCCTTGTCAGTCTGCATGTCAGTGATTCGAGGGGAGAGCGACTGCGCTCCCTGTCATGCGGAAAGAGTTATTTTTGCTGACAAAACTAACCTCCCTAGGAGTCTAAGACTCTCTAGTGACAAACAAAACAAGTAAGAGCAATCCTTCTCTAAACACACGTTATTCTATGAGAGATCAAGTGTTTTCCGATCTTACCTTAGGTCCAACGCTTATTGTAGCAGTCCAGCCTTGCTGATCCAGATGAGCTCCTCCTTCACTTTAAGACCTGCATACACTAACAAAGCAAACGATTACATAACACCTGAATATTCATCATAAAACAAAGCATATTCATCACATAGACCAAGGAGTACATGAAATAATTCATTAACAACAAATCATTGAGAAGAATGGACTTATTTGTATTAAAGAAACAAAAAAGGAACCATTACAACCTGAGCCTTGGTGTTGTGCAAGCTCCTCCCAGGGTCCAACAAGAGATTTCCTCTACTTTGACAAGCTCACCCACTCCCAATATGGCAACAAGGAAGGATAGTGATCTCTCCTCACAAGTCAACAATGGAAGTCCTAATTCCAGCAGCATTTACCCTTTAGAATGTTCAGCTTTCAACCTCCCCTCCTCTGGCCCAAGGCCTGTATTTATAGTATTCTAGAGGAAGTTATTCAGTTCCAACATCAATGGGATACTCCCTCTTTTGGATGGGGTAGCTCCTCTCTTGATGGGATAAGTTCCTCTATCATAGGAGTGCATGAACCATCTGGAGGCGCTCAATACACGTCAAAACACTCTTCTAGAAGGCTCTAGAAGTGACCACAAGTAACTTTTTAAAGATGAAACTCGCGGCTTTTGACCTTTACAGGGGTACGCACCCAACCTTTAGCTTACAGAGCATACAAGTACGCAGGTACAGTGTGTTTGGGATGCGTACACGCAGGCAAGGTAGAGAGAACCTGCGTACCCAGAGATAAACATGATTTTTGATGACTTTCTCT